>RXOD01004187.1:0-26550 GCA_005223375.1 Amoebophrya sp. AT5.2
AAAGCAAGCTTCAAATCATACATTAAGTTAGTAAAAAGTGCCTCCCCATTCAATGGAATGCTCCGGGAGTCATCGACTGCTGAAGAACAGCACAGGCATCGCAACCAGGAGTTTACGAAAACGAATAGTGGTGCACAACTTACTACAATGAAGAAATTAAAAAAGAATATAAGCGCACAATCATAAAGCGAAAACCTCTCTCACGACCGCAGGGTCCTGCTCCGCGACTTTCGGGGACTTCGACGTGCTCTTCACTGCGTTGTCCTTTGGCTCCTTGCGCCCCGAAGATGTCGCGATCGCCTGCGCGCTACTGCCCTTCTCCGCGCCGGAACCGGAACCGCCTCTGTATGCTTTTTCTCCGCTCCCCTGCTCCATCCATGCCTTCTTTCCGGAGCCCCCGCCGTTGTAGTAGTCGTCGTTGTATTTGGTTTTCGTGTCGTGCCCATTGTTCCAGTGCTTTTCCCGCTTGTCGTGCTTGCCCTGGGCCCACCACTCCTCCCCACCATTCTTGTCGTAACCATACGACTTGTCGTAGTTTTTCTCGTAGCCACGGTCCCGTCCTCGGCCGTCGTAGCCCTGCTCACGCTCGTTACGTCTGTGTTGTAGTTTTGAAAACTTTTATCTGTGCTGAAAGCTGCAGCTGCTAAGTTTGGCCCTTACAGTTACACACGATCTCAATCTTGAACAAGATTTTGAGATAATCCGCCGGTGGAAATCAAGCTCAGTTTTAGCACAAGATCAAGAATTTTCTGTCGGCCCCTTCCAGACCCAGGTGCCGCCGGTCGAGGCACAGTATAGCACTACCGTAGAGGCAGACGAACAGCAGGAGCGACGATGAAATCCTACGGTACCGTTGTTCTCGTTTCCACTGCTTCCAGTCTTCCCATTCTTGGTCGTCCCAGTCTTCGGTTCCCGACTTGTCATTGTACCCATCATAAGCCTCGCCACCACCCCTACTTCGGTCGCTGTAACCGCCTTTGCCACCATTGTCACCACGATGTTGGCCTTGATCGTGCTCCCTGTAGCCGCTCTTGCCCTTCTGCTCCATGCGGGAATCCCCACTTCCTGGTACGGAGCCACCCTTTCCGTAGCCTTGGTCTTTACCCTGGTGACCGCCGTCCTTGTCATAGTATCCTTTGCCGTCGCCGTTCATGCCCTTTTTCCCGTCGCCCTTCATGCGGGGCTTCGCGTCGCGGTCGCCGGGCTCGCGCTTCGTACGACTGTTGTTGAAGTTGCGCAGAAAATGGTCGGAAAATAAAAATGAAAAATCCAAAAATATCAATGTGGCGGTGGGAGGGGCTGCAAAAAAGCCACCTATATAAAGGTAAAACTCACACCAAACGAGCAGCTGCAGCTGCACCTGAAACTAAAATAGAAGAAGTTGATCAATTTCTGCAACGAATTATAATACTCTTTGTCTTTTGTTCTGTGGCCGGCTCGGGCTTCCGCGAGTTTTGCGACCTGCAGCCCCTTCGCAGGGTGATCGTCTTCTAGCACTGGAGCGACCAATTTGAACCTCAAGAGGAATGGGAGCGGGTACACACGCTCCTCGACGTTCAGACCTGTTTTTTGTGTTTTTGGTTGAAAGAACTAACAAAGTAACACTCGTCGTTTCTCTAACTTACTTCTTCCATCAAAAAGCGAAGTAGAGTTCGAGCAGTTATTCCGAACTCCGAAAGTAAGAAAGTACCTGGCACATCGCCGTAGTCCGGCTCTTCCTCCACGACCGGGTCTTCCGGCAACAGTTCCAAGAAGGTCGGACCGCCAATCGCTCTTGCGTGGACCGTAACCCAGCCCATGGGCTCGATTGGCATCCGCACGACGCCCGGGTCCACTCGGAGCGTCTCGCCGTTCTGGACGCACACGTCGCCGGGCACCAGTCGCCGCACCTCGTTCGACGACATGTCAGCCTTCTCACGAACCTGGTGTAGTAGATGTTTCACTTCCATTCTCATTGGTCGATGATCTTGATGTAAAACGCGTATTTTGTTCTTGATGGTTCACGATCACGTTCGAAGATACTAAATTGGTCACATGAACGAGAACGGGCTCTCTCAGCGGTTGTGCCTCAGCCTCTGCTGGAAACGGGACGCTAAAGTTCCTGATCCTGCAATCAAAATCTTAAATCATGATCAAGTGCTATTAGTACGATGGCATCTGCGAAGTCTTTGCATCCAACTCTGACGCGCCACTTGGTGCCCTTGGTGCCACTGGTTTCTTCTGGCGTGGGTTCCGGTACGAGGGCTCCCTTGGGAATGCCCGCGGGCGATGCGGGCGGCTGTGCCGGTTGCTGCTGCTGCTGCTGCGCGGCGGCGGGGTCTTCTGGCTTTGGTGGCTGCTGCTGCTGCTGCTGCGGTGGGACGGGTTGCTGCGGCGGCATCTGCTGCAACCCAACCTTTCCCTTGAGCAGATCCAGAGCACCCTTCGCGCCGTAAGGATCGAGGGGTGATCGGGGAGCTAGACCTGGTCGTATGCGGAACGGAGATTCAGATTGATGAATGCTGCGTCGTCGTTCAGGTTGTACCCTCGCACAGAGTAGTTGCTTGCGCTAGATAAAGGCACTAGAACAACTGATTACAAAAAAAAAAGATGATGAATGGATCATGCATTTTCTTTCTACAGACGACCCAAGAAGGCAGCGTGGAATACCCTTCTGCTGGTAGAAAAGCGCGAGGTTTGGGTCGATGTAGCCCGGTTGCGGGACGCCATTTTTGCCCGGAACTGCCCCGGGGAGGAAGCCGAGCTTTCCCGCCATCGCCGGGTTCAAGAGGCCCTTTCCCTTCAACTGGAGCAGCTGCTGTGAGATCGCGGTCTGGCCGTATGCTCCTGGCTGCATGATTCCTGCTGTTCCCGGGAGCAGTCCTCCTGGCAAGGCCGCCAGTCCGCCCTTCATCTTTCCCGTGGCGTGGGCCTGCGCCGCCTGGGCTTGCGCCTGCTGCTGTGCGGCCTGGAGGTGGTGTAACGCCGCGGCGGCTGCCGCTGGGTTGCTCGCCGCTTGTGGCTGGCCCGGTCCGCCCGGGGGCGCCCCGTACGGCTGGTTGGGGGTGAGGGGACTACTCTGGTTGATGGTCTGCTTCTGGGCAGATCCCGGGGGCCCGCCAGGCGTCGTGTTGTTGAATCCCGATGAAGTGGAGGTACGTTGGGCGCTTGTTGGGTTCGAGCCGGGATTTCCGTTGATGGCGGCAGTGAGGATCTCCTTGGCGGCAGCCTGTTTCTCACGCATCTGACGCTCGATCTCAGCGCTGGCCTGAGGTAAGTGCGAACGAGAATGCATGAAAGAAAAGTTAGAGTTGGATGAAGATTATAGGGATGCAGCACCAAACGAAGACGTCGAAAACCGCCATGTGTGCTGCGGCGCCGACAGCTTTCATCTAAAAATCTTCATGTGCAAACAAAGAAAAGATCAGGTACGTATAGATACGCATAGAAAAAGTAGTCAACAATAAAAGATGAAGTAAAAGTACTGGGAGTGTGAGTGTGTCGATCCTCAGCTTTTCCTTCGGCATCAAAAATTCCTGCGGCCCCTTTTTGGCGTCGTTCACCTCGACTTTGTAGCGGCAGGAGGCGGTATCGAAAGCTTTGATGACACCCTTCGCGCCGTTTAATTCTCTAATCGGGAAGTCGATGATCGTTACCTCACTTCCAACCGGAATCAACGTCTTGGGGGGAACTGTGTCAGTTTTTGTCTTTCATCGTATGAAAATGAATATATACAGGAGGTGATCTTCACTGTAGAAGTCTTCGCTAAAACGGTTTATAGCCTAAGCGAGCTGCTAATCCGAATCAGCTTGAAATTTAATACCTGGTCTAGCACCCTCCATTTGCTGGTACTGCGGTGGATAGTAGAGGTAGTCATCTTTGTGATGTGACAATTCATGCATAAGCGCCGCCTCGTGCTGCAGCTTCTTTTGTGCGTCCTCCTGTGCTCGTCTGATTGTCTCTGTCACCGTCTGGTGTCCTCCAGCAGCAGTTGTCCCATTTGGTGATGACAGCTTCACGTCGGCGGATTCTGATTTGGTTTTGGTGCCCGCGTTTGGTGCAGGTGCCGAAAAAGAAAACTTAAATAAAATAGACCAAATATTTCATCGCATACCCATACGGAATCTGAAACAAGGCTTTCAGCAAGAACAATGAAGAGGACTGCTGATTCCTTTCGTTTCACTCTGGTTGCAGATTGGTCGTCCTGCGCGAAGATGAACAACTGAACGGCCACTCATCGCTTTGTGGAGGAAAAAGAGCCAGCAGACATATGCCGTATACCAAAGAGAGAAAGAACAAAAGCTGCACCTGCCAATCCCATCCCGATGGCTCCCATGCCGCCCCCCATGGCTGCGTTTTGTGTGTTATTTCCGCCTGCTGCTCCGTGGCCTCCTAGTGATACCTTCACCTCCTGCGCCTTTTTCCATGCGTCGTCCTTGATCTTCTTCAATTTCTCCATTTGCTCCGCCGTCGGCGGCGCATTTGCTGCCGACTCCTTGCTTTCATCTTTTTCGCCCCCCTTGCCGTCCGCCGATGGTGGTGGCTCCAGGACCCGGACATTCCGCGCCTGGGGCCGCAGCGTCTGCGGGTCGTAGAACAGGACGAACTCCACCCGCTCCCCCGCGATGAGACCGATCCGTCCTACCAAGTGCGTATTGTACACAAAAATGTCTCCGCAGATGCTCTGCAGGTGCTCGGAGGTGATGAACCCAAACCCCTTGCGCGTGCTGTACGTCTTCACGTAACCGGTCAGGTACACCTCCTTGTCGCCAGCGCTGTCGCTGTGTGAAGAACCCCCTGCAGCGCCGTCCTTCGAGGAGGTCGCCGTCCCGTTGGCAGGGTTCGTAGGCGGCAGTCCGGCTGGAGGCGGCGTCGTGGCGGAGGGCGGTGATTTTCGCCCGTCGGATGCGTCCGCGGAACCGCCAGCTGCCGCTCCGGACTCGCTGGGCTTCTCCTCGATGGGGTCCGTCATTGTAGCGCCTGCTTGAATGAAGGTCTTGTACAAAATCGAACCGCCCGCGCCCCGTCGGAGTCGGTGCAGCAGATGTACGAGATTGGGATTTGGTGCTCGGCTCCTCGTCAAGCAATCCAAATTCGTGCGTTTTCTTCTCCTGGGAATGGAATTCTACGTCGTGGTCCCTCGCGGCACCACGGCGGATGTCCACTTCCGTTGACCTGCTGCTGCTGGTGTCTTGGTGATGAGATCGTCGCTCAACTTCTAGGCACAACTACTTATGAGGAGAGCGGTGTGGGTCTGCCTAAGGCTGCTACCTCTTCTAAGAACTACTGCACGTCTGTATTGCTGAATCGTCCCTCTACTTCGTTCACGTTCCTCGTGGCTACAATTTGTCACGAAAATTTGTGACGAGCGGACTCGATTCTTCTGCTTCTTGGAACCAGCAAAAATAACCGCAAGGTGCTGAAGATGGCAAATGGCTCGTGTTATCTTCCGCTCGTCCTTGTGGACAAGGCCAAGAATATTCGTCGTCCGTCCTAAACGTGTAACGTCTTTACATACTATCTAAGTAGTAAAAATTCTATCGTTATCGGCGACCTTGTGTACGTGTTCGTCTTACACAATACGAATGCAGCGACTTTCCAACCGCCCCAAGCAACGGAAAACTTACAAGTTCGTTCAAATTTTGCTCCGGAGTTGCTGAGCAGAAGTATTAATGAGGTTAGCTTGCTCGTAGCACCACCAGCTGAAATAGCACCAAAAAAACGGGTCAAAAAGCTGGACTCGTCTTTTGTGTACTATATTGATTCAATCAAGAAGTTTCAGAAACATGCTGCTTCTTGAGATTGGAGGGGTTGTATTCCAGTCCAGCACTAAATACTTTTCTTTTATTTGTTTTCTATCGTAAGGGTAAGGCTACGGATTCGACAACAGCAGGGCACCAATCGAAGGCTTCAAGTTGCGACTTCAGTTTGTGGTCGTTAGCTGAGGCTGCCGTGTGAAGATGAAGAAGGTAGCAGAATGTTAAATCGTGCGCTTTTTCTCCTTTCCGTAGCTACGAATCGGCTTATTTTCTTCACGTCTCTACATACAGACGCGAGGTGCACCACAGAGATCGCAATCGCTACAATGCATCCTGTTCCTGAAGGGGGTAAGCGGAACTGGAACTCGTAGTGCTGGAAGATCTTTTCATTTTTGATTCGTGTCCATCTCCATCCAGATTTTTCAGCAATTTCAGAACTCGCGCAATCCACGACGTATGGCGTTCGATATCGATAAAAAGAACAATGAACGATTATGATCTACGTAGGTCGTACTCTGTTCTTCCTGGGGAATTGCGGGCGCCGAATCTCGCGTGCGTTATCTATGGCGGGATTCATTGATGATTAATTTACTCATACTATACTTTAAGTTTAACTATGTTAGTTTAGCCTTACAAAGCTCTATCTAATAAAGCAGCTACTAGATGAGCAGGTGTAGTTGGGGTTGGAGGTTTCTAATTTCAAAGGCCTCGGGCTCGGCCATCACGGTAAAAACCAATGTTGAAAATTTTTTGACTTTCTAAAGGAACAAAAAACTCGCCAAACGATCATAGATAAATCAGGATGGTCATTGTTGTCAATGTCATTCAGGTTTTTCGAAGGTTATGCTTTTCCGAGTGCTGCAGGCTGTGGCGAGCCGCCGCCGGGAAACTGATAGAAGTACTTGTCGTGGTGCGTGTGCGTTGTCGCCGCTATTCGACGTTACGGCTCCGCGTGTTTGCAGAAATGTAGAACTAGAACACGACTCGAGCCGCTATTGTATCCGATTATTTCCAGATACTTTGTAGCGTCTCTCACAGACATGGGGCATCCAAAAGTGGCTGTGTAGCTTTGGTGGCGGAGAAATGAAAGCCTTGTATGTTGCCATGCGACCGTATGATCGACGTCGGCGTCTGATGCATTGTTCACGATGTCTGTCGTGATAGCTCATTTCAGCGTCATCAAATTGTCCACAAGAAACGGGTCAACCCGCAGGTCTGGCTCGCACGCCCGACACATCAATTTGGGACTGCAGTGGCCCTCTGGAGTCCAAAGCTTCGATGAAGTTGCACCGAATTTCTTGTGACTTGAATTTGCAAGTTAGCTGGAGCGGCCGAGATGCAACCATTACTCAGGGGGCATCACCGACGAGCAACAAAAGCGAAATGGGAATCGTGGCGGACAAATCAGAGTCAGACCGATTCTTAGAATTTGCGTCTCGTGCACGTCCTCGAGGGTTCTGCCAACATCGTCTTCGAGTTCGACCACACTGAATTATCAATATGATCAAGATCAACATCAATCTTTATGATTATAGAAGCACCTCGTCCTTGTCCCGGTCCCCCGCCCCAGAAACAACAAGCCGTCACCCGCCCATGTCCATCGTTTTCAATTCCTGTGATTCATGCGGCGCGACTGGTAGTTCTCCCCCCATGCCCGCTTTTTCCCAGTTTTGGAAGGTTGTCCCCGCGTTTTTTCTTCCAAGCAATTTTTTACTCTTCGACGACGACGTCTCTCCGTCTTCTCTGTCCAGCACCACGTCGTTTGTCGCTGTATCCGCGCGGTTGTTCGCCTTCTCCGTCTGCGTCTCCGCCGCCCGATTCTTCGCGGGGATTACGCTGTTCGTGCGAAGCCGGTACAGCTTCCCCGATTTGACCACTTTGTTCGCTTCGCCGCCCGTGCCCGGTTTCCGCACGACCCACACGCGCCCCTTCCACACTATGGCGGGACCAGCTGGTAAGAAAGTAGAAGGTAAATGGCAATGAACATTTTTGGGGGTGTCCTCTTCGGGGTCTCCTGCTCCTCTGGTTGTTGTCCTGGAAAGAGGTTCGCGAAAGGGACAGAAAAGTGGCTATCCGCGGTCGGTACCTCCAGTACCAGACCAATCAATGGACAATCTGCAGCCTAAAGCAGCTGGCAATCGCAATACCACGAGCAATAGATCGTGATCGTCATACCCGTACTAGAGAGTCAGAGTCCGCTCTTTGTTTATTTCAGTTGGTCCCCTTCATCATTCTGGTCTCTGACTTGTTCCAGTGCCCAGGCCCAACTCCCTCCCGATAGCTCGTCGCGAGCGATGGAGCCGCCGCCTCCTAATCCCCACATGCATCTCTGAAAGCGCCCGGCGGCGCCCATTGCCTAGTAGCACTTTTACCAGTTGCCCCCCACTTTTACTTACCATTACAGCTGGTCTCGCGCCCTAAACACGTCCTCTTCGATGTCCACCAACTCCATCTCCCGGCCTTTGCAGTGACACTCCGAGTCCTCCTCCACGTCTGGGAAAATGAGCTTCGCCCCCGGCCGCAACTGTTCCCCGTTTGGCCCGATCCACAGCCCGACGTCGCCGCTCAAGACCTTCGGCGTCGCCTTCAGCGTGACCACCGAGTGCGGCCCCAGCTCCAGCTCCAGCACGGTTTCCCCCAGGTCCTCTATGTGACGTTCGTCCGCCACCTGCCCGCTCCGCTCGATCGCCGGCCCGCTGTCCGCCAGTTGCTGCGACAGCTGCCGGTCGCCAATGCGCCCGCTCGCCAAATCCTTTATCGACGCCTTCGTGCCCCCCAGTGCCAGTTTGCCGCCGCGCGCGTTCTTGTTGTCCTCCGGGTGCAGGTAGTCCTTCACGATGTCTTCCTCTGTCAAAACCTGCGCGTCCACGATTTCCTCGTCCCCGGGGAGGATGTTGTTCCCCTTCGCGACCAACGGGTCGGACTTGTACATCCTGAAGGTGTAGTCGTTCGCGAGCTGCTTCGTCAAAAACGGGTTGCGGTGCACAAACTCCTCCAGCACCCAGCTCTGCAGCCGCTTCATGGGCGTGTGGTCGTACGCGTACATCTCGAAGCTGTTCGTGATGGGCTGGTCCGGCGTCACGAAGTTGCCCAGCACCTCCACGCGGACGAGCCGGGGGCAGTTCAGCTTCTCGTAGTCGTCCGGCGGCATCTTCCCGCCCTTCAGCTTGCGCGTGATGTCGGCGGAGGAAAGAAAGGGGTTCTTGGAGGACAGCTTCTGCCGCTGTGCCGTGATCTGGTCCTTCATGTAGCCGTAAAACTTCTTGAAGTCGGCCGGCGGCATCAGGGGGCGCTGGCGGCAGATGTACTTGTTCCACTCCATGTCTGTGTTCTCCACCAAAAACTTCCCCTGCTGCCACAGGTAGGTGTCCTGACTCATGATCTTGCCCGGCTGGTCCGTTTGCAGCATACTGAACACGTTCTTCACCAGCGGCGCGGGCTGCTTCCGAAAATTCTCGCCGTCCGTGTCCTTCTGCCCCATGTCCCGCAGGGCCGCGTAGGACTTGCTGATCTTGTCGTGGAAAACCTTGCCCCAGCCGAACTCGCTCGTGAACGCGGTCGAGGACGCCGGAAGGTCCTTCTGGAACGTGTCCAGGTCGCGCCGCATCAACAGGTACTGGAGGGTCAGATCGTCCAGCGCGCGCTCCTGCGAATAGGTCTGCTTGTCGGTGCGCAGCCGGAAGTTCCACACCTTGTCGAGTTGAAAGATCTCTGCGTCCGAGATCGTGGACGAAACGCACTGGGGGATGCGGCGGAAAGAGAGGGGCGGGATGAAGAGGCACTGCCGCATTTTTTCGTCGACGTTGAACGCCTTTTCGGGGTAGTTTTCGACGCAGAAACTGCCCCACTTGTCGTACAAATCCATCAGCCGGTCGTCTTTTTTCCAACCCGCGAGCTTATCGAAGGTCTCTCTGCGCTCGAGGCTGTCAAACTTGCTCCAAAAACCTCTAGCTTCACGACCGTGCTCGTGCTGCAGGTCGAGAAAGGATGAGGCCGCGTAGGCGGAGTCACCACGAAGACCAGCAGGCGAGGAGGCGGCGTCGACGTATGGTCTGGTCGGCGCTGTTGTTGTTGCTGCCCTTTGCGGAAGCGCGCCCTCGACTGTCGACATCGCTTCGTCCTCATGCTCGAAGATGTCCTGTACGGAAGTGCCTGCCATTGCATCTACATCCAACGCCAACCCGCCCGCCAACGAGTGCGTATGTGGCGTCGTGGTGGCACTTGAGGCGCCGTCTACCTGGAGCATCGAGGAAGGGCCAGAAGAGCGCTGCTCCGAGGGCGATGCTGTCGAAATCAGATCTGCTCCTTCGCGGTCACGCCCACGGTCGCGTCTCTTTCCGCTCTGCCGTACCTCGGCGTCATGATGAGAGGACACGCCAAACGACATCACTTTCTGTTTCTTCTCCCGAATCCCACCGAAGAAATCCGTTGCCGGCGAGGGATAGTTTGGTGCGTCAACCGTAGTTCCCCCGAGCAAAACATCGCGCAAAGCAGCATACTCATCGTCGTTCATGAGAATGTTGGCGAGACGCTCGTGGGGGTCGTCCCGCTCTTCACCTACTTCCGCCTGCGACGAACGCAATGGCTCCTGCCCAACCCGCTCCTGTAAGAATGACGAAGTTTTCACCTCCCCGTCGACGCTCAAGTCAGCTCCGTCGGCATTGAAAAACGGCGAGTGCAGAATTTCTTCTTCAGACAGATGATGGCGGTGCTCGCCACCACCCAGGTCTGAATCGTCGATCAGCGACGAACCGGGCCTGTGGCGGCCACTTCTGAACCTGCCCGACGACTGTTCCGCCTCGGCCTTGTTCGCATCCGCGATCTGAGAAGCAACCATGTCGACGTAGGAGGTGCCAGCCCCCGGCTTCCTGGATTTCGCTGCCGCAGCACTGTCCTCATCTTCCTGCTCGTATTCCGACCGCTCTGAAGATAATCGTCCGAACCTTTTTTCGTACTCCTCGTCTTCAATTGGGGACGAAAACATAGGATCGAATTCCGGCCGACCTTCGTCAGGGACTGTGTCTTCACCGGTTGCGACGCCTCCGCCAACGATCACTCCGTTTTTGCCCAGAAGCGCTTTTGCCGAAGCAGCTATCGCCTTGTCCTCCAGCAGCCCAGTGCGGTCTTCCTCCATCTCAATTCTGCGGCGACGACGGTGTCCACGCCCACGGTGGTGATTCCTCCCGCCGCCTCCTGCTTCCATCGTTGTCTTCTCCTCAAAAGACGACCCAGGTGCCGATGTTGGCGTCGCGCTCGCGGGCAGTTCTTCAGACGCCCCTTGCGTCGTGCTCGCGTCGCCGGGCTGTGACAAAGGACCAGGTACGTTTTGCACCGCGGACTGTTCTATCGCCTGTCCGCCTTGCTTGACCATGACCGGCGGGGTTCCGTCCCCCACCTTTTGCGTTTCCTCCTTTCCCGTTTTGTCCGCGGAAACTGCGTCCGCTGACGGGGGGTCCAGCGATTTTCCGTCTACCACCTGGCCGAATACGGTGCCCTGACTGTAGTCCCAGAACCGCGTCACTTCGTCGCGAATCCGCTTGTTTCGCTCCTCGCACGAGAACTCCGACAGGGCCAGCGTCATCGCGTCCGCGGCGTCCTTCGCGTAGTGCTTTTTGTACTTCTTCAGCAGCAGCTCCAGTCGCCGCGCGCGGCTTTTTACGAACTCGGCGATCTCCTTGAAGTCGGGGCCCTTCTCCATCACCTTGTCGAGGTGCTGCCGCTGCCGCTGCGCCAGCTTCGGCAGCATGGACTGCAGGTCCGCGCCCAGGTCCTTCAGGCTGTAGTCCATGCGCACCTTGTAGTTCAGCGGCCGCGCGTCCAGCATGCCCCGCATCGGGCCCATCTTTGCCTGCGCACGCTGCTCCTCCTCCTCCTCCAGCTTCTCCGCGAGCGTCTTCTTCCGCCCGTCCTTCCCCGTGTCGCTGGGGTCGTGCAGCAGGGGCTGCAGGATGGAGCGCGGCAGGTACCGGACGCCGCGCACGGTGTTCAGCTTCACCCAGCCCTTGTTCTCGTCGTCCTCCTCCGCCCAGACGATGTCGCCGGAAATCCGATGCACGTCGGGCATGTCCACCTCCAGCGCGGCGGACACCCGCTTCTGCGTGTAGAACGGGACCCCCTCCAGGAACTCGGACTCCAGGTCCTCCGGCCGCGTGTCCGGCTGCAGGCTCGCGATGAACATGCTGCTCTCCTTCTCCATGCGCGACATCCTCTTCCGCTTCATCGCCAGCTCCGCACTGTACCGCGGCCGGAAGAAGTGCCAGTCGGAGACCCGCCGCTTGATCTCGTTGCCCCCCTTCGTGTCCACGGTCACGATGATAGCGCGGTCGTTCGCGTCCTGTCGGACCGCGCCCCGCCCGTCGATCAGGATCACTTTCTGCGGCCACGCCGCGGCTGCGTCCTCATCCTCCGACGACGCGTCCGCGCGGTCGTACGCTTTGAGCTCCTCGGCAATCCGGTCCGCGTCCTCCGCCTTCGGCGAGTTCAAGTACTCGTCGAAAAAGCCGTACACCCCGTCGCCCCGGTTCTGCACCTCTAGCGAGCTGATCAGGTCCAGTTTCCGCAGCACTTTGTTGAGGCCCTCCTTGGACCGCATCACCTGGATGGCGCCATTCGACCCCGCCGCCAAGTCCTTTTGCTTCGCGCCGAGCAGCGTGAACGGCACATAGTCGTCGCGTTTGAACAGATGAGCCAGAAGCCTGTCCACTTCGTCCCGAGTCAACATCGGCGGCGGCGTGCCGGGGGCGCGCGTGGTGCCGGAAGCGTCTCTCTTCTTCACCGTGATGAAACCGCGACCCTTGTCGTCCTCGCGCGCTTCGAGAGACGCCGACTCCAACTCGGAGGCCGAGGACGAGGAGTCAGATGTAGCTCCACCTGCCACGACTGACGGCGGGAGGTTGTCTCCTAGCTTGTCATTAATCTGGTCCAGACTCCCGCTGCTCCCCGGCGTCCGGGACTTGAAGGCAATTCCGATATACCGCGGCCCGTTCACGTCTTCGCGAAACGCCCGTAGTTCCGTCGCCCCATCCGTTGCCTCCGCCTCGAATTCGTCGGCGTCCGGGAAGCACACGTCGCGCGGCTGCACCGCCACACCAGAGGTGGCCACAGACTGGAAGTTCATCGCTGGCATCTTCACGATGTTCGTGATGGGAAACTGCACATTTTCCCCGAAGTCGCTCTTGTCGTCCTCCCCGCCCTTCGCCCCGAGACCGCCCGCCTTCGCGATTTGGATGTTGAACTTACCGCGGTTTTTGTTCCCGGGGGCGGACTTGATGATGCCCACCTGGTTGTTGTACTTCCCCAGCTTCACGTCCGACACGTTGGTGATGCGCACCCGGTCCCCCGGCTTCGGCGTCGCCGTGTCGGCGGTGCCGCCGGAATCGGGCTTCAGCACCACGGGGGACTTCCGGAACCACTTCGCCGTCACCGCCGCCTCCTTGCTGCCGTCGAAAATCGGCACCTTGTAGGGGACAAACAACTCGATCGGGAGCGTGACTTCGAAGTCAGGCGGGTCGCGGTCCGGGTGGTGGGGGCCTTTGAAGAGGCCGACGCGCATCCGTCTGACCGAGGAAGCGGCCCCGGGCACGCCCTCCTGCTCGAGCCCGAGGCAGAAAAGCCGGGGAGGGGCCATATCGGGAAGGCTGGCCGCAGGCTTGGCACCACCGGCTTGGAGGCTGCGCAATGGATTTCATGATGTCGCGATTCATTTTTACGCAAATCGTGGTCGATGTAGACGCACGAAGGAACACAAAGTAGAGGACATACTCAAACTGCTACGCTATTTACTCCCGATTGCAGTGCAGTGAATTCATTCATTCACATTCTCGTCTACTTGTTGTAGATACTACTCCGACCCGCTCTGGCAAACTACATAAGAAAGGGGACAAGTAGTACGCGCTACTGGTGCCGCCTGTGCTGCTCTCGTCTTGTTGAAAAGCGAGCGCCAGAAAGTCGTCCAGCTTCTTGTCGGCTGCTTCTTGCCGCAGATCGCCCTTCACCTCTGTCTTCACTCCCATTAGCTCTTTCAGCCTCTGCACGTCAGGGCGATTCGTTTCGCCAACGGGAATCGCTCGCCGCAACAGAACGCGAGCGCTCGCTGGCTGCCCGTCATGGCCCAAAGCGAAGCCGAAATCTTTAAGTCCCAGGAGTTCTTGATCAGAAAATTTGTGGCCGCCGCGTTCTTCGCCAGCACCATCACCTTTCGCTTTCTCATGATCTCCACCTGCTCCTGCTTTACCCGCGTCGACGTGCGGTGAAGCAGAAGCTTCACTGAAAGAACTGCCGGCTTGATGGGCTTCCATCCTCTCTTCCCGTTTGTGGTCCAGGGCATCGGCGACCATTTGCTTCGAGAGGTCCGCTCCGGTTTTGAGGAAATCTTCGCCCACTCCTGCGTAGGGCATGGGCTTGAGCGCTACGCTGCACTTTGTCTGCACGACGTCCTGGAGGTCGCCGCTCGTGAACCCGCAGACGTCCGCGCCCCCCTGCGCCAGTACGGTTTTTTTGCCGGTCCAGGCATTCTTCTCCAACAGTTCGAAGCCCTGCTTTTCCTCCTGCGACCACGAACTCATCTCCGCGTCGGGTACGTCCCGCAGGATCACCACCCCCTTCTCGGCGAGACCCACGTCGTTGCTGCTCTGGTAGGAGGAGTCGGGCGTGGGGACGAAGAGGTCGGGGGAAGGGGCCTCCGACTGCTTCAGCGCCGGCACTTCGGTGTTCTGCCTTGCAGGGACGAAACGAAGGTCGGCCTCCCGGAATTCGCTCTTCAACCTGTTGCGCATCCGCGTGTCGAGGAAGTAACTGCGCTCCCCGTGCACCTGCACGCGGTCGTCAGCCTCAAGAACCTCGACCTTCACCCCGGCCCTATCCGCGTTCCCAAACTCCTGGAACACGTCGGTGGCGCGCTGCGCAATTTTGCCGGGAACCTCCGCGCACGGGTCGGGTTTCGCGGGAATAAACCACGAATTGCCCCCCGAATGTGTTTCCACCGGCTTCATTGCTTGTCCTTGTGCCTCTTCCTCCCTGATCTCGACGAGCGACGACGAAGGTTTCTTCCCGCCTGTCGTTGTCTTTTGATCTTCTTTTTTTCCATTAGCATTTCCCGTGGCGGGGGTCGCGGGGGCGCTTCCCGATCCTGCTTTTTGTTCATGTTGATTCTTACCTGCTTTGCCCCGCGTAGCCGTCGCCAACGAGCTGGACCTGTCCGCGCTGCTGCTCTTCTGTGCCGAGCAGACTTTCGAGAGGGAGACGCTGAAGAGCGGCTTTTTTCCCTTGAACTGGCGCACCGGGACCTGCATGGGCAGGTACACGATGCTCGGCACCGGGCGCGCCGCCTCTCCGGGCACTAGGATGAAGTTGTCGATGGACTTGTCGTTTTCGTCCCCCGGCGTGCCCGAGTCGAGCGCGGGGGACTTTTTTCGGTCGTCCTCGGTCTTTACCATCACCCACTTTCTGTCCTTGTCCAGGATGCCTTTCACCGTCTCGCCCCACACCGCGACCTTGTGGGTGGGCTCCGGCACCCCCGGGAGCAGGTTCAGCACCACGTGCGGCGGCGCCGACTGCAGCGTGGAGGAGCCGGCGTCGATCGCCCGGTACTTCACGTCCTTCGAGTTCACGAGGTCCACGTACCACGGCTGCTGCCCGGTTACGTGCATGGCGTCAAACCGCTTGCGGGCCGTTTCGCCGGCGGGCGCGATCAGGTCAAAGTAGGGCGCGACGGCGTCGCCGGCCGCGGCGTAGTTCACGCTCGAGCAGTGGAAGGTGCTGGGCTTGTAGTAGTCGTCCGCGTCCGGGATATGCCCGGCGTGCAGCCGCAGCATCTTCGCGCCCTGCCGCGCGTTGGACGGCAGCGCGTACTCGAGGTAGGCCTTTCCGATGTCGCGGTCGCGCGAGATGCGGCAGGTGACCACCGCGTTCAGCCGCGAGTCCACGTCCAGCTTGTTCGCCTGCACGTCCCGCGGCTTCACGATCACCCCGGGGGCGGTCAACGAGGCAACGTCCTTCAGCGTGGTCTTGGGGCAGATCATCGGCCGGCCGGGGCGGAGCGGCTGCGAGACGAACACGGACATCTTCTCCCGCTCCTGCTGGAAGTACTCGTCGTTGTCGATCGCCTTGATCCCGGTGCCGGTGTTCTCGACGCCGTCCTTGCTTACGCCCCGCGTCCGGTCCAACGCCGCGAAGCCGTACAGACCAGGCGGACAGATCATGCTCAGCCGCTCTTCGAAGTGCGCCGAGTCGTGGAAGAGGGTGCCGAGCTCGTCCCGCATCTTCATCATGCGGGCCTCCTTCAGGTTGTTGATGAAGACGCTGTCCTGGGCGACCAGCGGGTCCGCGTTCGCGGTTTCGGAAATGCCCTTCGCAACGTTGCGGGGCACGAACTCGGAAATCACGTCCCGGTACCCCGTGTGGAAGCGGCCGTCGCCCGACTCCGCGGCGGCGCCCTCCTCGTCGTCGCGCGGTTCCAAACCGGCACGTACTGACGCTTCCTTCTTGCGGGACTCGTCAGAAAACTCGCCGGTCTGCGCGCTGCCGCCAGCGGCGTAAGGGGCAACGTCCCCTTGAAGGAAGGATTCCTGCGGCTCGGTCTGCTCAGGCGCGCCGGACAACAGCTGCAATGCAGAAACCGGATGCGGATCGCTCTCGACGGCTCGCCTGTCGACGGCTTCTGGTGTCTCCGTTTCCGTGGACGAAGTTGATGCGCTGCCTCCGAATAGAAGGGTCTCAGACACCATCTGCAGAAAGCCTATGGTGGGACCAAGTGGCTCGTGCCTAAGTGGTATTATAGTCAGTGAAATTTTAATTTTTCGGGGAGCCCTCCGGGGTCTCCTTTGGAGATCCCAAGGAGAGCAAGTCTGCAGCAGCAACGCGAACAGTTTCTCGCGGTCGGCAGGGTTGGCGATCTAACTCCTGCGCGTTCCCTATATTAGCTGACAAACAATCGCCACCCTGAGTGGCCGTCCTCTTTCGCCCTGCTTTATTTTTTTAGGCTGTATCACTATCTATCAGCACCATTCTAGTACGGCACATTCATAGTCAGTGCCACTGCCAGTGGCTTTGCCCTAGCCCTTCCCGCTACCTTCCAATGCGTGGCTCATCTTCAATCTGCTGTCGACGCCACCCCCTAACCCCCACAATGGGACATCTCTGAAACCCAAACCGCCCGGCGCTACTTCGCGCCGCGCGGTTCAGAGCGCCTGAACGCAACCGCCACATGAGGCAATCCGCCACCCAAGTGGGGACCCATCGCCTAGCACTTACCTGTTGGCCCACTTACCACCTGGTCCCCTCATAAAGCCGAGGGCTGGGATCTCGGGATCCTCATCCTTCGCGATGCGCCGCAGCAGCTTCTGCCGGTCAGCGGTAGTAGTTCCTGCGAAAGACACAAGGATCACGGAGACGCAACAACAAACGAGGACGCGAGCTGCAGGCAACATCCGATCGTCGACCTCGCGGAAGGCAGTGCGACCTGCGTCCTCTTACCCGTTGGTCCTCGTCCACCTGTGCCTGTCGACCTCTACTAAAACAAAAATGGAAATTCGGGTCGAGTTCTTCGTCTTGTTTCAGCATGATGCTCACAATTTTGATTTCCTCAGTCGAGTGTTGCTTCATCTTCTGTGAGGCGTAGAATTAAAATTCATCTGTCTCGTTCTCGGTGTATGTTGTACAACAAAAACGTACTAAAATAAAATGAAGAATTGTCTCCGTCTCGCAACTTTGCGCTCGTGATCCGCACTCATTGCCTGGCCTAGCGACCGCGAAAAAACCTTGCTGTGTTCTCCCCTTTGCTTCCACCTTCGCATGTGGTGGCGGAGCATGGAGGGCGGGCACTCCTGTGTTCTCTCAAGTTCATCCAGCGGCCGCCAACAGTTGCGGCGCGGCTTGCCATGGACACGGACACGCCACCTGGTGCCGGCTGACAAATAAGCTGTGCTCGAATTAAATTCAATACGCGTTCTTGGCGTTCAAAATCGATCGGCCGTCAATTCAAACTCAAAGGCGCGCCACAAGTGGACAAGATCACGACCGGTCCATTGATTCAACATTGGTTGGAGCGCGCGTAAAAAACAAAAGCAGCGCGTGCGCGGCATGAGTGTTAGATTAGTACTAGTTCATTGATTAGGAAGGTGCGCGGCTCCTTCCTTCTAGTTCTAATATTCATTTGAGATCTGCTATTTTTACTATACGTTACTCTTCAGTAGAAGTAACCTGGCTTCCTTCGGTTTCGGTATCGAGTCAAAGAGGGTCGAGACTAACAACAAAGTTTTATTTCCGAATAAAAACAAGTTCATAAAATTCAACCAATGCGGAGTCTGCATCTGGTGGTCCGCGGCCGTTCATCTTTTCCCGCAGCTCTTTATTTCAAGACCACGCAAGTTAGTAGTTCAAGTTGTCGGATCAAAAAACACGAAAATGAAAGGGATATGTTGGAAAGGCGGCAAAACAAGCTCTGCCAGCCAGGCAAGAAAATCTTCGAGCGTGATGTGCAGGTCGTGGAGCAAGGATGGGATTCGGATTCGGATTGAGATTGTTGGCCGCCAGTACTAAAACTCCAGGTCGTCGCTTTTGAACGAAGCGGACTCTGCTTGCGAGAAGATTTCCTCCATAATTTCTTCCTCAATCCCCGGACTATTCGCATTCCCAGCCTGTTGCGCGGCTTGGGCTTGCTCCGCCTTTCTTCGGTCTAACAGGTCTTGGTACACATCATCCAGTTTCGACCCGATGTTCGTTTCCTTCTGCTCCTTCTCAACCTCAACGACAGCGTCATCAAAAGCCGGTGACGCGGCCGGTGTGGAATACTCCAGATCGACCTGCACAACCGGGACAGAAGCTGTTGTCACGGGGCGAGTGCCTATCATCGCAAGGGGATCCGCATCGTCTTCGCTCGCATCGCCTTCCGCCTCGTCCTCGACGGGGAGTTCGTTCGCTTTCGCGTTCATCCCTATGCTTTGAGGGTTCTGTTCCGGCTTGCTGGCACTGCTGCGTATGACCACTTCTGATTCCTTCGAAGAGCTCGACGACGCGGCGTCATTCCCCGTCTGCTGGAAGAAGTCGTCGAGGCGGAAGGACTGTTCCTCTTCTTGCGCTGGCTGTGCTTTCATCGGCCGCTGCGACGACGCCACGTCGGCTTTCCTGCTACTTTCCGCCGTTGCAAACAGTTCGTTGACCGAAGCCTCCTGCGCAACAGACTGTGACTGGTCCTGCGGTTCCGTTGCGCCGCTTGAAACTCCGGCTGCGTCCCCGCGGGAGGTCAGCTGCTGCGCCCGCGGCGATAGGACAGTTGGTAGTTTCGCGGAGCCCGTCGAGCTCAGCACGAAGTTTCGTGGACTTCCCGAGGCCTGTGTATCGTTTCGTGGACTTCCTGAAACCTCGTGGACTTCCCGATTTTTTGCGACCGAAGATGAAGGCACGGGATGTACTAGTGCCTGGGGAGCCGCCCCCGCCCGCGCCGCAAAGCTAGTTCGCACGTCGCCGTAATTGACCTGGTCCGCAGAAGAGCGGGCAGTATTGGTCATCATCCCACCGGGCCCGATCATCGCTTGCGAACTCGATACAAAAGCGCCTGGCTCCGGGAAGAACCCACCGCGCTCTCCTCGCGGACTCTGCGACGAACCGAACCCCGTTGCCCAGACCCGCCTGGATTTCTCGACGTAGCTCTTTCCGTCGAAGTACTCCGCTTCCTTGAGAATTGCATCCACGTCGACACTCTGCGTCAGGGAATTCGCCCCTGCCTCGGATTTAAAGAAGCCGGTGCGCGCGAAGTCCGCGATTTCCTGATTCAGCAGCTTTGTCTTTCGTTCCAACGCCGCATTTCCTGCGAATAAATGCGACGTAGGGCCGGACACACTGCTGCCGCCGCCGCGCTTCGGTTTTGTGGAGGCGAGATCAGTGTCGATTTGCTCCTCCCACTTCGCGAAAAGGCGTTCTGGATCCAACGTGGTGCCATTCATGATTTGGTTCGGAGATTGGTCGGCCGAGCGAAGATTTGCGGTAGGAGAGAGGCCGCCAGCACCACCTGGTTAGTTGGGAATACAGATGCAATTTTGCTTCCTCGACTCCCATCACTGTACTTCAACATTGAAAACAAGTATAACCACAACTCCAACTGAACAAATTCCAATAAATGATCATCGAGATCCAAGAAAAACTTGCAATGAACTAACTGACTCTCAATCTACATGAGCCGGAGCAAAGGCAAAAAAAATGTTGAAGTTTTGCCCAGAAGATTACCTTGATTCTGTGCGTATTGTGCGTAAAGAAGCTGCTCAACCCGGCGGAGCTCCCGCTCTTTGAGGACCCCGTCTTCGTTTCGTCTCAACAAGCGCTCTACCTCCACCTTCAGCTTGATGTTGTCTTCCTTCAGTTTCAGCATTTCGCATTTGAATTCCTCCGACTCGCGCTCCGACTTCTGCCGACCCTGCACCGCGCGATCGAGGTCCTCTTGCTTTGTCTGTGGTTGTGGATAGCGATTGTCATTGTGGAGGTTTTTGCATTTGCGTGATGGTGATGAATGTGAATCTACTAGATCTAGATGCAGATCAAAAATAAATTCATTAAAACTCGACTGGTGCGGCCATCGATCACCATCTTCAGCATCAGCTAATAAAGACATACCAGCACGTCTCTCCGCAGATCGTCGATCTGTTTTTGAAGGAGCTTCGCGTTCATCTCCTGCTGTTTTAGCAACGCTCCTTCTTTTTTCGTCATGCCCGAATACTGCTCTTCTTGCCTCCTGAGCTCATCCTCCCGCAACGTGTTGATCGTACGCAGCTTCTCGATCTGCTGCTGCTCGATTTTTGTTTGCTCGTTTGCGATCTGCACCTGGCGGTTGGCGTTTTCGTGCAGAATCTTGAATTCCTTCAGCCGGTCTTCCAGCTCGATGATTTGCTTTCGCAGGCCGGTGGACTCCTCGAACATCTTTCGTTCGTTCGCGACGGCCTGCTCGCGTTCCTTCTTCAGCATGTCGAGCTGGCACTTCTCTTTCTCCAGGGACAGCTGAAACTGGCGCGCCTTCGCCTGAAAGCGGATGTTCATCATGATGTTGTAGGTGGAATAGGAAAATTATCGCATAAATTAAAAACGATAACGATACATGAAGTGGCATGTAGTTGTCTTTCATTCAGCATTCTCTATCTCTTCGGCATTGTTCTTGAAAAAAGACGAAAAGCACTACCATGTCCTCCGCCAGATTTTTCTCCACGTCCAGCTTGTGTTTGTCGATCTCCGCTTGGTTGTGTTCTTCGAGTTTCCGTCGCTGCAACTCCCACACGCGACGTTCTTCCGCGAATTTATCCTGTTGTAGTTGAAAAACCATGTGCGTGAATAAATGTGAAGAACACGACGAACGCAAAACTGATGAAAGCAAGGTACGGCAGTCACTGTCACAGTGTAGTTGCTAGTGCTAAACCCGCACCGCAGAGCGAACAAGGATCACGACATCAAACTCGGAGGTACCCGATCCACTTCGAGGTTGTCTCCCACCAGGCTGAGTTTTTTTTCCTCCAGGGCCACCCACTCTGTCTTCCGTTGCACGATCAGGTTCTGTTCTTCCATTTTCCGGAACAGCTGCGTTCTCTGGTCCTGGGCCTTCCTTTCTATCTCCAGCTCCTTTGCCTGCAACCGCGCTAACGCTTTCTCTTCCTTCAGCCGCAGATTCTCCTCTTTCTCCGCCAGCATTTTGTTCGCTTCCAGCTGGCGCGTTTGGTACTCTGCCCGCGCTTTTTGGCCCTCCTCCAGCCGCATCTGCTGCCTCTCCAGCGCGCGCAGCCGCTGCAGCTCGTTTTCCATCTCGGAGCGGTACCGCTTCTCGCACTGCTGCTGGTAGAGCAGCAGCTTCTCCTCGAGGTACTTGGTGACGTGCTTGTTCTTCCCCGTTTCGGACATCTCCAGCTTCTTCAGCTTGAACTCGAGGCTGTTCGCAGAGTGGAGGTTCGTTCCGTCACCGCTCGCGTCGGTCTGCGCCATGGAGTCGCGCTTCTGTGACCGCTGCCGCTGCAGCTGCTGCTGCTGCTCCTCAACGTAATGGAGCAGGAGCTGCAGGAGCGAAACCGAGGAAGGCTTGGAGGCCGGCTTGGAACCTGGAAGCAAGCGGTTCGTTGCGGTAGACTGAAGAAGTAGTTCCATACGTACCTCCTAGCACCTACGATATAAATAAATGGCAATGACAACCTGCACGACTCGCGATGATGATGGCGAAAAAAAAGCGAAGATCTTCATCAGAATCAATCTTCCCTCTATGTATTTTGTTTTTGCAGCTTGGTATTATGAATGTACCGTGCTGATCGTGGTCCCCCGGCGACAGCGAATGGTCGCCCATCTCCATGCGGCCCGATCCACCTTCTACTCCGAGCAGGCTCGAGCTGAACTTCATTACTTCAGCCAGGTCCAGCCCTAACACCTTGCACACGTCCGCCGCGCTCATAATCTCTCCGTCTCGCAAGCCACATTCCGGCGTCAGCACGCTCATCGAGTACAGTTTGCCTTTGCACTTCAGCGCTTCCAGAATCAGGGAAAATAGGGCCTTCTCCTGTAGCGAGTTTTTCCTCGATGACGCCTGTGGCTGGAGAATGTCCCCGTCCCCCGCATCTTTCCCTTTGCCGCGGAGATTCTCGATGAGCTGGTACCGCAGCTCGGACTTCAGTTTGTTCTGCAGGCCGGACGAGTGGAGCGCCTCGCTCAGAAAATTTGAGGTCTTCAACTGCTTTCCTGTCGGCTGCATGGGGCGTGCGTGGACCTGCCGGGTCGCGACGGCGCGGGAACTTGGAGGAGAGGGCGTGCGTCGGGTCGAGGAGGAACTACCACCCGCGCGAGCGCCAGGGGCGAATGACTTCGAGAGAGCACTGGTCATCTTTGTCTCTCCTTTGTTGCGGTCGTGCTCGCCGCACGCAGTATAATCCTGTTTTTAGTAGAAGTTTATTGTCCTCTTACTTCATGTTCCTCTCAAGAGCTACACGTCGCGCCTTCGATTTGCGTGGTCTGCAGAACGAAATGTTGCATGTGGTCGGAGAAAGCTGCAACTTCTCTCAACAGCGCACCTTTGCAATTTGCGGGGTGGGGGTCGCTTACATCATAAAAAAATAGATCTTGCTCAATTGTCAATCTTCAGTGCACGACGGCACTGTCGTCGCAATCGTACAAACATACTTGATGACGCGTACGCGACGCCGGGGAATACGAGCCGAACGCACAATGCGACGAGAATCTCTCTGTATCTGTTCCTCACTGCCGCATTTCCAATTTTTGCTTCTCGCTCTCGAAAATGCATGGTGCGTCGAGTCTGGCGCAGGTCAACACCACGTTATACGACAGATACAAAGACATAGCGATAGTAGACAGGTAACATGCTCAAAGGACGAACAGGACCACGCGACGGCCACCCCCTTCAGTATCGACGTATGCGAGCACGGGGATAGAGGTGGAATGTTTACACGACTAATTTCATGGATGACCTCCACCTTCGGCCCCGAACATAAACGACATTCCGAAAAACATTCTCAGAGGCAGGACGCAGCCATTCGTATTTCCTCGTTGTCGTTGGTGTCCTGATGCTGTGCGACAGATTGCCTAAGGCAAAAGCAAATGTTCATCACGTTGGAGCGCCACCCTCTGCTGTCGCTTGCTCTTGTTGCTGTTTTCTGTTCTACGCTTTGGCAGAGTCATTTGTCGATAATTTTCGTCCGTTCCTATACCTACGGGTCGTCTTTCTGACCAACCGGGGTCGGAGACTCACCCGCTCACAGCATCATCGGCAGTCCCGGTTGCAGCCATTCCGATAAATCGTCCACCGCGATCGTATCTGTTGGCGCCGTCTCTGGCGTCTCGCAGTTGAAACAAACGAAGACGTGTCGCAGATCCTTTGCGGTCCACTTGAGCGAAGAGTCGATGGCGTTACTCATCTCAACGAACTCGTTCTGCGTTATCCGTGTTCCTCGGTTTTCGCTGCAAAACTGCTGCAGCTGCTTCGCGTCAGTCGCTGCGCCACGCTTTTGAAGGCCGACTCGGAGCTGAACGACAATGATGTGTCATGAATGTTGATTTTTCATCCGTCGAGGTCCTTCGACGATCATCTTCTCATCGTTTTACTGGTTCGAGGACCAGCAGATCGCTTACGCGTACTGAGGTTGACATCGATACACATGTGCTCCTCGCCGAACATTTTTCGTGCCTAAAATGAAGATGAATAGCGGTATGACTCTGATGAAGGAAGACAATACCGTGTTCAGGTTTTTTGTTTTGACGAGGCCGATGACGAGCGTGATGAGCCCGACGCTCCCGACGTACAAAGCGACGATTATCCCGAGCGTTCTCGAGATGTCTTCTGAGTACATGCAAGAGAATGCCTGTCCGGACAGAAACAGCAGATACAGGCCCCTCCCGGTGATTCTTGTCAGCAATCTGCAGTACTTGCTGATGGTTATCTTCGACCGCACCACCCATCTGAAGTTCAACGGCGCATCCAGAACGGCGATAACCTGTCGAAGATGTTTTCGCGGCCATCATTCCAGTCCAAAGGAAGTGAAACCAACGTCGATTGAAGCAATGAATGAATGATGATGATTTACCCATCTACTATCGGCGGGGTGAGTAAATTCAAAGCTAATATCAATCAAGGACTATAGGTACCGCTCCTCCTGCGAAGAGGTACAATTCGTTCACAAAGTCGATCGGAAAGACGAGAAACTCGAACGGCACGATGATGAACCACAGCGTCGCGAGCACTGCGCAGACCATCGCCGAGGCGCCCGCGACGAAGAAAAGCATGCCGAAATTGGTGGGCGATGCGAGGCGCTGCAAATTGTAGGACTTGTTGTCACCGGGAGATCCAGCGGCGCCGCCCACCGCCGACTGCGGGGGGGCTTCGGCGTCGCCGTCTACATTCACCTGGTGGTACTGAACGGGCGGCATTCTCACTCAACCGATAGTTAAATGCTGCGCCACTGCCACCGAGGAGGCTTCTTGATGTTGCTTATAGACGAAAATACTACTACGGTCTAGCGGGCCACTTCTCTCGCGCAACGGATCATGCGCATAGCGAACATGTGAGGAGCCCTAGCCCTTTCTTCTCTGACGTGCTGCGATAAGCGATTGGAGGAGCGACGAGCTCGAGCTTTCTGTCTTACGGTACAGATGCTGCCTTCGTTCTTGTTTTTTTCATTCTTATCTTATCAAGCATGCTCACAGTCACATCACATTTCCTGACTCCAACGCCCAGGTAGGAGGTGCGTGTCTGACCCGTGCTAGAGGGGCCGTCGCGTCCGTTGTTCCGTTCGACTTCGAAGAAGGTCACCCTCTCTCATAAGTATGTTGAAACGAGATTCGTTGGATTTCTAGGTACTTTCTTAGTGTTAAGTCCGTTGTGCACGAAAGGAATGGGGACTTCGGAAGAAGGCGAACAACATAGACACGCGCCGTTGTAGCTCCGGGGCCTCTAGAAAAGCCGCACGAGGAAAATTCGACCATCAACCGGCGGTGCCTCCCCTGAGCCGTATGTTGCTGGTCATTTCTATCCCACTAACACAAGTAGAGAACAATGCAGGTGGCCAGGGGCCCGCGTCTGCTTCTCGAAGATGCAAGTCCGAGAGTGCTGATGTCGTCATGTTTGATCATGGCTTTGGCCGCTCTTTTGCTGCATCATTGTTAGTTGACCCAATCTAGCGCCAGCAGCTTGTCCAGGCACGGCGCGAATCGTTTCACGAACTCCTGGTGCACTTCGCAGTCGCGATACAGTGGTAGCGACTCCTTATCCTTCAGAACGATCATCGCGCCGGCCGCAGCTCCGTCCGATCGATTGTCTGTGAACGTGTTTCCGACAGAGACGCTCAGCACGTAGTCCGGAATGGTGTCTGGAAACGCCCGCATTTCGGCCATGAGTCCCTCCATCTTTTCTGGCGTGACGCCGGCATCGCCAGTCTTGACCCACCAGGTAAGCTGGTGAGACACCGAGCCAGGAGGGAAGACAGCGGCCGCGGGTGACATGATGATCGTTCTTGGTTGTATGCTGACCGTTTGATCGTTTTGAAGAACTGATGTGCGCCATCAGGTATCGACGCGGCAATGCGAATGCACTTCCTTGCACGAATATTACGAAATTAAGTGACCACTGACTCGCACCGCGTAGAGGCAGGTAGACGACAACCCGGAACATCGTTTAGCAAAGTAAAAGCAACACTCTTCGTCCTCCAGAAGCATGAGCCGCTGCCGCTCTCGTGCGTGAAATATGAGTGTGGCAGTGACTATCTTCTTCCGCCCAACGAAATGCGGGAGTGGTTCATCACGGAAAAAGGAATATCAAGATCGATCTCTGTTCTGCTCTGTCGATTTGTCATGATTGATACGTCACGCCATCGACCTTGTGATGGTTTCCACGCGCATATCTGGCACAACTTTTCGCCCCAGCGCGCCCTGCTGGCCCTCGCCGTACCCCAACTTCAGCAGTAGGCTCTTTGCGTCCTCCTTGCACAACCCCCCCTGGTAGCACGACGAATCGAAAATGCACTTCGGGCAGCCTTTCACGCAGTCGCAGGTGAAGATGCGCTCGGCCGCGCACTCGATCAGGTTGCCAAAGTTCTCTGCTAGCGTTTTGCTGTACGGGTACAGCAGCAGCTTCGTGCCGTGGTCGTTCTCGCCGCTGGCGCCCTCGCCGGCGCCCTTCTTCATGCCCCTGTTGTGCTGCGCTTTCAGCGCCTCGGTCACGCCAAACACCGGCGCGAGCAGGGCCATGACGTGCTCCAACGCGTGCAGTCCGTGCGGGTGCAGTTGAGCGAGAGCCCCGAGCTCCAGCCAGATGCCGGTGTGGTACCGCTTTATGGTGGGACCAGCTGGT
>RXOD01004188.1:0-26544 GCA_005223375.1 Amoebophrya sp. AT5.2
GTCGTTGCCGGGTCCGACAGCTTGCGGTTGCGCGCGGCGCTCGGCCAGAGGCCTGCCGGTCCGAGCCGAAAAAAAAAAGTGTTGCTGCGGTCGAGGGCTTCCTCCGTATCGATGAAGTCCATAGATTTTTGACATGATGGGCCCGCCTCTGTCTCTCCCTGCCTGAGGTGCGGTCGTGCCGCGTGTGCGTTCCCTCCCTCTGGAAACGAGGGGGAATTTGGAAACGAGGGCGCAACAGCTTCACCGCTCGTCGCGGCGCGCCTCCACCTCGACCCATCCCGAGCGACCGGACCGCTCACGCCGGTTTGCACTGGCGCCTCGGATCGCGAACAGAATCGGCTGCGCGGCGTTTCAGACTGCGTGGGCCGCCTATGACGGCCCGGATCTTCGCGAACAGCACGCAGGAGCGCTTTCCGGGGGCATGCGGACTGCTTGCGAGGTGCGAGAAAAAGCGCAAGAGACGCCGAAAGAGCTAGGCTGGCTGTCTAGAAGATGAAGAAGCAATATTTCTATTATCATGGAGGGGCCATCATCCATGGCCAAGCGCATTATGGCGCCCGGCGGGCTTTTCTTGATCTTTTTGATTTTGAATTTAATTTACAGCCCGGCGACCAGCGTGACGAGGACGGCGATATCGAAGCGCCGGAAGAGGATCCTAGTGCCGCCGGCGAGAGGAACAGCGCTTTTCGAGGAGTGACGAAGTACATCGGAGTGGACCCGCTGCAGTACCTCCGCTTCAAGTGCAACATCCGCGCGGACGGCACGGGGTGCGGCGAACTGGTTGAAACGACCTATGGGAAGATGGTCAAGTGTAAAGCTGTGGGGGAGCGGTGCTACGACTTCAGTGACGATGATCCCAGTGGGAAGGATCCCGGTTTCTGCGTCATGTACTGGGGGCATCACTCGAGCTAGGAAAGCGAACGGGCGGGGGCGCAGTAGCTGCTAAGAAAGGAAATACTACGTACGCGCAGAAAGAATAAAATGTATGGCGGGCGGCCGCCCTCGTTTCGGCTCTCTACCAGGGGATCCGGGAAACCCCTGCGCGCGCTGAGTCAGTCTTGCCGCCCGTCGAACCCCGATGCGAGCGACCGAATTCGTTGTCACAGCGATCGATCAGCTATGCTCATGCATTAATACGATTTACTGACTTATTAGGATTAGGAAGCTAGGATTAGGAAGCTAGGACTAGGAAGCATTCACAGGAGTTTAGGAAGCGGGACAGCTACACTCTCAGCTTTGTGTTGAGGTCAAATCTTCCCGCAGATTTGTACTTCGTCGACAAATTTAGTTGCGCGAATCGGGCGTCCGCGCCGCATTTCTCTCAAGGAAGTAGCTGCTCGCTTAGCAGCTCTGCCCCAGCCTTGTTCATACCGACTGGGAACCCGAAATTCAATGCGAACCCACGAGTCGGGTTTTGAAAACCGACCACAAGTCGAGACATGATCCTGCCCACGCCGGAGCGTACGCCATGCAACAAACCGTCTATGCTGCGGCGAAACTCTCAGATGCTGACCGTGTCGCAGATATGAGCGCAGCAAGAAAAATGGCGTATCTGAAGGCGGGGGTGTCGGAAGAGTTGCTTGGTATGAAAAAAGGGACTACAAAAGGCCTGACAGATTTGGGGATGGCCGGCTTCAGATAATCAGGGACAGCCGCTTTCTCCGAGTTCGACAGTAGTCTAGTTACGTGTATTTGTTGGAGAATGAGAATCTAAAAAATAAGTATACGAGTCGAGAAGAAGAACGAGGAACGCAAGTAGAGAAGTACTAGGTCGACGAAAAACGCTTACGCTAACCCTAACGCCAAAATACGATGTCAACGAATGAAAAACGCTAGAAAAAGAGAGCAGTTTATTTTTAGGTGGAATTGGAAAGATGCTCGTGGTGGTGGTCGTCTCCGTCAGACTGGGTGAGTATACAGGTGTCGCTGTCGAGAACTTCAAGCACTAGCAGATACACGTTCCAGGAGCAGCAGCTCCTAGTGCGGCCGTTACAGATAATTTCAATTCAGCCAGATCAAGTTTAAGTACACTTACAATCGGTTTGCGCAGTTCCAGTTACACCAGGCTTGTTACGCAGAAGCTCTCGTCCTCGTCCTAACATGAGTCACAGTTCGACATCGACTTCGCCGAAACGGTCGGCACTTCCACCTGAAAAAGCAGCACTGCCGATCAGGAGCACTAGGACCAGCCGTGAACAATACCGCTCAGAGTTTTTGATCGATGGATGCTAGCAGTTGTCCGAGACCGAGTGATGCTGATGTAAAAAATGTACCTGTACGAGATAACGAAAGAAGACGCGCATGGGCATGTTCGTCGCCAGTAGTTGTGAGCTGGTCTTAACGGTGTACTTGGTTCTACTTCAGGTAGCCGTGAGGGGCGGCCTCTTGTTGTGCTCCTCATCCGTGCGCGCGCGGTTGGGTCTCCGTTTCCGCGCGCGCACGGATGAGGAGCCCCGTTTCCTTGCCCGCAAAACGGATTTACAGTAAACGCAAAATAACCCTCCTCTCGAGAAGCTTTTCTACAGCCGGGCTGCTCCGGCAGATGCCACTTCTACGGTTTTCTATCGGTGTAAAGTATGTTGAGACTTCGGCTTCGCGCTTAGTTGTGATCAGCAGGGTCGTTCCAGTTCCTTCCGTCATCGCCATCGGGAACAATCCACCCTCAATTCGTCGTGATAGAAGGAAGGTTCCTTCATGATCATCTTCGTGATCATAGAAGGTACCATCGGCTGATCTGGATTCATCGTGACAGAATGGATCAGAAGAGGGGGCGGGGGGTCTGCTCCATGTTGGTAGATGGTCTCGCCAAAAAATCATCGGTTCGTCATTCATTCTTGCGGTGGCGGACCGATGAATTGGAAGGGGTGCGGTTGTTCTACGTCTTATCAAATTCTGAATCTCAATCTTTCAACAATCAATATAGAAAGATACGACCAGCGAGTGGCACAGCGGCGGCAGGCCGTGAATATCAATTATCATACATTCTGATTCTTTCACTCTGTCTTCGTTTTTCACTCGTCCGTCTCCGTTTTTGATAGATAGGATCGTAGGTACTACTATAACTACTACCCTTTTCGTTTCCAGTTCCAGTACTCTATCTCAAGCGTACAAGAATGGAAGCAGGAAGGCAAACTCTGCAGTATCTTCAAGGTACTTTGCAGCACCAAAAAGTACCTTTGCCCGGACATTCATAAGCACAAATTCAGATGGTCGTGATGGAACTGAGGTTGCTCAAGCTCAACACGCTGTTGACCTTGTTGAGCAACCTCATTTCCATCACCATCGCCAACACAGGCGATGGTGATGGAACTGAGCTTGCTACGAGGAGGAGGACTTTTCTTTCTCTTCGCCCCTCGGCAGCACAAGACGATGAAGCAGGGTCTTCCGAAGAAGAGCTTCTTCGTCTTCGTGGACTTCCACGCCCATCGTCGTCAGCTTCCACGCCAAGCGGAAGCGAAGAGGTTCCCCACATCAGCGCATCCGGCAGCTTTTTGCAGGAGCAGGAGAGGAAGACTGCAAACGCTTCACCGTCCACCTCTTCCGCACCTCCGTCGCGCCGGCATCTTCCACATGAAACTCCTGGCGAAGAAGACGACGCGTCGAAATGCTGCTACCCGGGGGCGGCTCCTGGTCGTGAAGGGGCTCCTGAGGTCGATGAAAGCACTTCTGTCGCATCAGCATCACGCGCCACTGCCACAACAGGGGAAGAACCACATAAAAGCCAGCCCGGCCGCGACCACGTCGACCACGTGGACGAGGACCCCGCGCGAGGAGATGAACAGGAACAAGTAGTCCTCCCGCGCGGGAAGCGCGACTGTTCGGGGAAGGACAAGATTTGGACGGTCCACTACATGCCTTGGGCCGTTCCACAGTGCGTGGACTACGACCACTGGTGCCAGGGAACCTCCTGGTACAAACCAAAAATCGACGCGGTTTGCAAAGCGGAGGGGGAGGAGGTTCTTCTGCGCAACGACGCGGACAAGAACCGATTGTGTCAAGACAGCGCAGCAGGAGGTCTGGAAAAGGGGCTTGCTGGTTTGTACCGCATTCCCACCAAGTGCGGGCCGTGCGACGGGAAAAAGGAGTCGTGCTTCATCGCCGGGGGAGGGGGAAAGGAGGGAGAAGAAAAGCTGAAGGGCAGCACACCATATCACATCGAGGCCCAGATGCAGCTAATCTACGACAGCTGCTACGCGCGGGGAGCTTCACATATTACCGTTAGGGTGCGGGCTAAGGCAATAACACATTTGCGCCCCTGTTGCTGCATATTATTTCATTTTTGGCCCTGGGGCGGATTCGCCTCGTTTGGTGTTTGTGTGCGGTTCGTTGTGAACCTTCCCCGCACACTGGCACATATTGCGCGTCTTTGCTCACCAGTATGATGAGCTGAGCACATCTGGGAAAATTTGGCTGCACATTTGCCGCACATCTGCCGCACATCTTCCGCACATTTTTTTTTTTTTGGCTGCACATTTGTTGCACATCCTGAACACATTTGAAACACATTTTTCCCCGCATTGAATTTTTGACTTTTGCACATTTTGAGGCTTTTTTGAGGGCAAAAAAATACGATGTGCAGACGATGTGCAGGGGATGCGATGTGGTAGATCTGGCTGGTCGCGCATCCGCGAGATTGTTGCAGCAGGCAGCCATTGCGATGGGCCGGCGGGCGGTGGATCGTCGTCACCGCCGGGCGGTCTCTTCTAGGGTGTTGCGCGCTTCCTCTGTGCTTTGGGGGCTCGTCTCCGGGGCGGAAATGAAATAATATGCAGAACATGAGCAGAGTCATGGTTTTTGCCTTAACCCGATCGCTAATATTACCGACGCACGAAGAGAAGGTGAATGGAAGGAACGAGCATCTATTAGAACTGTAGTTAGAATAAATCAAAAGGAGGAGAGAAGCAAGTAGAAAGCAGGATTAGGAGCAGATCCTCCGGGAGGACGATCGTAGCCTGTTCCTTTTCTGCTCCTGAAGCCAGCTTATCGCCATCGCGGCCCTCGACAACTTTATTTCGATTTTCCACCCTAGTACACTGACCTTCTTTCTTCGTTCCTCTCCGTGTCCTCGGCCCTCTTTTTTCACAGCTGCATCGACTTCGACGCGATTTGGATTGACTACCAGCGGACATCGTGGAACGGCGCCGTGGAATTCGTGATCTCTGTCCTGGAGAAGATGAAAGAGCGCGGCGACGTCCTCCGCTTCGCGATCGTGATTGACCCCAACGCCACACGGGGCCAGCACTGGACGCAGGCGCACGATCCGGCGCAGTCGCCATTCACCACGCGCTGGGTGGGCCACGAACTCTACCACACGTGGAAGGGGAAGAAACTGGTTCCTGTCTTTGCGGTGAACCTGGCGACCGCTCCGGTGAAAATGGTCGCAAACGCGATCTACTTTCACGACTCGCAGTTAAGCCCGCCTCAAAAAACTCGACTCTGTATGTAACAGCTGTAACCGACAAAGGGAGGGGGCAACGGGGTTTGGACAAAAAATACCCCTTCGAAGGGGTTGCCTCCTAGGGGTGTCGGGGGAGCCAGCATTCAGATTTGCTGCCGGCTGCGACCCATCATATCTGTAGGCGCTTCCGATGCTTCGGACGTGTCAGTCTCAGTCCGTCGCCGTTCTGGGGCTCTCTTTCTGTAGGGTCGCAGGTGTTGGCTTCTGGGGTTCGTCGCGTCCTCACACCCCCTCGATTTCGAGGGGGTATCCGTTGTATGGCGACGGACATAGAAACGAGAGGGTCTCTCTCAATCCAAATCGGAAGTCGGCCTTAGCCGTAGGCCTTGCATTGAGTTTTTCGACCGTAGCCTCCAACGCAGGGCCGCAACTACGAAGCACTCGACACAGGCGGGGTGCACTTCGCTGGGACCTACCCGTGGCCTTGCGGTGGCAACGGCGGAAATCTGCAGTACCTGCGGGACCGGTACCGCGAGTGCAGGGAAGGGAAGCGGACGGATATGCCGTGCGTGGGGCTGTTGTACCCGCAGTTCTGCGATTGCTACAAGGACACGAGCTACTGCTGCCACGGCTACTGCGAGATCCCGGGCAAGATGACGGAAAACTGCCTGTTCGCAACCGCGAGTTTTCTGGCCGGGGAGCTGAAGGGGGAGGCTTCTGGCGTGGACATCGTGCAAATCGTGACGTGGAACGATTACGGCGAGATGACGCACATCGAGCCGAGTACTCTGCGCGGCCTGGACGAGAAACTACCGGGGTGCGCGGGCGGCGGCCTTCTGCCGAACGTGTGCCTGTCGCAGAGAAAATTCCCGCAGGGATACAAAGACTGGCGAGGGATGGTCGAGGGACGGCTCGGACAAAATAAAGAGAGCAACGCGGCGCAAACACTGCTACGGGTGCGGAAAATCATACGAAATCAACAGGAAAAATACACCGAGTGGAGATGATGAAAGCTATGTTTTCAGAAGTACTTCGGCTTCGCGTATGATGCTAGAAAAATTTAAACTTTTGTCTTTGAGTTGGAGGCAGACACAACCTGAATCTTAATCAATCTAGAATACTCTAATTTACCGTTGGTACTATGCGCATGAAATACAGCATCCAGTGTACAATTTCGATGTCGGAGCGACTCCAGCACAAGAACACGCAGTCGCAGAGGCAGACGCTATCGTTGGAGACGCGCTGTTGTGTTAGAACTCGAATCCAAAGAGCTAGAGCACCTGCGACGGACGAAGCAGGTAGTTTAAGATTGATGTTTCAGAAACCGCAAAGGACGTGGGCGACGACCACGTCGACTGAGTGTATGAGAATGAGTTCGCTCCTCCTCGCAGTCTTCTGTTTAGAACTAGGAAGAAGAGATCAAAAGATGAAGCTGGTGATACTTTTCGCTCTTCGTTGCAGCAGTCTCTAGAGCTGCATACACGAAGACGACGTTCTGCTCTCCATTTGAGGCGGGTCCCCGTATTTGATTTTTCTTCCTCCATACCTACGCTACTTTCTTTGCACACAGTTGTTTGGGTGTTTCGCTACCACGAGTATGGCGCTGTTTCCTGGGCAGCCCGCACCCCAACTGCAACTTTCAACATCGCAGCAGGATGGAAGGAGCAATCGAAAGATGCGTTGTCTACTCTTCTCGTTGGGCTCCCGAAACTGCTGTCCTCAAGTTCGGTGGCGCCGATGCTAAGATGCTGCGTCGCTGCGGCTGGCTGCTGCACTCCCGCCGGCACTCCCTGCTGCACTCCCGCTGCTCCCCAACCCCCCCGCCGGCACTCCGCCGCCTCTCAACACGGACGAAAGGGACGAAAGTAGAACGGGGTAAAAATATTGCGGAACAACATCTTCAACAAGATGATAACAAGCTCCTGCAGCGGCAGCTCCTCCAGAACGCGAGCTTCCGCTTTCTCAAAAGCCGCGTGGATCGAGGCCCCGCCATGCAGCTGCTCCCCCTGCTCGACCATTCCAACCTGCTCGGCTTCCCGGGCGCATCAAAACCGAAAAACTCATCGCTGCTACAGGAGGTCCTCGCACAGAAAACGCAACTGATGCTGCGGGAGGCCGATCTTGGGAATGTGAAGACCAATCTTGTTCACAGCAATGGAGGAAAAAGCAATACCAAACACCTCATCCACAGCGGCAACTTGGTGTTTCTGACCCGCGTGGGCGACTTCTACGAGGTGTGGGGGTACGACGCGGTGCTGGCGGTGCAATACGGAAACCTGAATGCGATGGGGGGGAAGCCGCGCGCGGGCTGTCCGCGCGGCAACGTGCAGCAGCTGCTGGACAGCCTGTGTCGGGAGGGACTCAAAGTTGCCGTGTACGAGGAAGGGTCGTCGGTTCCTTCCGTGCACGCGGAGGAGCCGCGGGAGGTCGACGTCGACAAATTTGTAGAACCGAGGGGCCCGAGGAATGCGAACGGGAACCCGAAGAACCATCGGTCGAGCCTGAAAAAGCGGTTTCTCGCCCAGATTGTGACGGCGGCGCAACCGACGTACGAGTTCGGGATGGACGCTACCGGGAGGCCGACACGGTCGCAATTGCCGCCCCGACCCGTTGTGGTGCTCGTGGTGAACAGAAGAAGTAACAATGCAAGCAGTTACGAGTACTGCGAGCTGTTTCTGGAGCAGCGGCAGCTGCGGCGGCTCGGCGGGCTGACGCGGGCGAGCGTGCGGGCCCAATTCGACAGGTGCCAGGGCACAAGCGGCGGCGCGGCGGCACTCGTGTGCTTCGACGGTCCTGCAAAAATTGCATCGTCGAAGCACACAAGCGGCGCCGCGCCGCCGCTTGGGTGTACTGGCGGGAGTGCTGAGGTGCCGCCACCAGAAGCAGAAAGCGACGGTCTTCTTGATTTTCTCCTTCCGTACGCAGACGCGGCGAAGCTAACTCGGGCTCCTGGAGGCGGCTTCGTCGTGGTGGAAGCAAACTCGAGCGAAGCTGATGCTGATCGTTTTTCCGGAGAATTCCATCACATCGCGCGGGCCTTGCGACTGCTCCAAATCGATGCCGACATCGCGACCTTCACGGAGACGACAGCAACGAAGTGGTCGAAGAAGGACGACATACCCACAACCACGAGCACATTGACATGCCAGCCGCCAGCACGTGCTCCCCGCGCGAAACTCGCCCCCCTCGGCGCCGGGGTCGCGCGCTTCCTTGGCTTGACCCACTCCACGAATTTCGGCAAGGACCTTTTTCAAAACAAGTCGGCCTCATCAATATCTTTTGAGGCCGGGTCGCCGCGGCTGGCCGAGCACCTTCTGCCGAAGAACAGTCCGGCGGCCGCCTATCGCTGGGCACAGGACTGGCTGCTGCTTCCGCCTCCGCCACAGCTCCGCGACGACTTCGTGCGAGTGGTTTCGGAATTCCGGCGCAACACCATCGAGCCGCTGCACGCGGCGGAGGACGCTTTTTCGGGGCTGCAGCTGGCGGCGGCGCTCGCAGAGATGAAGACGAGTGCGTTCGGGAACCTACTTTCGCGAAAGACGCTTTTCGAAGGCCGCCCGGCGAGGTCGCTGCTGCCGCCAGCGACGTCGAGTGCACACCACCACGAACGCGTAGAAGTAGATGAACTACTTCCGGAAATATGTACTTCTACGACAAGCACAAGCACTCTCCACTTGTCGCACCACTCTCCACAAAGCGTCGGGCAGCAGTTTGGGTCGCTGCGGAAGACGCTCACGGGTTTTCGACATCTCCTCGACCGCTTCGGCGCGGTGCGGAGACAGATCCTCTCCCTGGCAGCGTACCAGAGCGGGGTTCGCGAATTCGTTGAAATGTTCGCGAATTCCGCGTGCTCGTTGACAACAAATTCGTTGAAAAAAGGACGTGGAAGTGCGGGAACATCGGGCGGCTCTGAGGCCAGTGACGCTGACGTGGCCGCAAAACTGGAACGCGAGCTGCGAGAAGTGCTTGCGACAGAAGAAGCTGGCAACGAGCGCGGCCACTTCGAAACTACGAGGGAGGGATCACAAGCGTCAGCAGCACTCCGAGACTTTTATGATGGGGCCAGCAGGCGTGGTTGTAAGTGGCTATTATACTTAGTTTGCCCTTCTTGTACTTTTAGGCTCTATCACCGCCAAGACGCTTGTGATTGGCGTGACTTGCTTACTTATGCTTCCCTTACGCCCCCACAGCTCTGGTCGTGCTGCCTGCCCCTACGTCTACGTCTAATCCCCACAATTGGGCATGATCTCTGAAAGTGAAACCGCCCCCGACCCCTTCGCGCCGGGTAGACTTCGGAGACAGGGCGCCTTGGTCGGCACTCGCCACCCGATAATTGGGGACCCGGCTTCGCATAGCACTTTTTGCCACTTCCTCACTACATACCTTCTGACCCCCTCATAACATTTTCGCCGTGCAGGAGGCGAACCTGAATTCGACCCAGATCAGTGTGGACCGGTCGCAGCTGTTCCTGGCGCGCGAGCGTCTGAAACAGCTTGTTGAAAAACGGGCGTGGAAAACAGTGTTCAAGCGTGGCGTGCGTTCGTTGCGCGACTTCGCACCGGAAGACGCTTCCGCGGCCACACTGGTTGATGACGCCTTGTACGTGGTGGTGCAAAAGAGTAATAAGCTGCCAGCAAGGACACGATCACGAGCAAATGCAAATTATGCAAATAAAGTGGATGAAGCGGATGATGTTCTTGACCGCGACGAGAAGCAGGATGATGCGCATGATCAATTACACAAGGCCTATGAAGTAGATCTCGGGCGTTTGTTACGTTTCGGGCACCGGCCGGACGAGCTTGTCGGGTTGGAGGAGCGCTACTTCGCCGCGCTGCGGGGCTGCGAGCGCGAGTGCATCGCGCGAGTGACCGAGGTCCACACGTTGCTGACGAAGCCGGAAAACGCGCGCTTGCTGCAGTTCGCCGCACACGCGCTGGTGGCAGCGTCCGTCGCGAGCCTGCATGCGGAGGAGAGCCTGCGGAGGAACTGGCACCTGCCGACATCCTCGGCGGAAGAATCGGAGACGGAGTCGCAACATTGGCGCATCGAGCTGAAGGGGCTGCGGCCATACTGGACGACACTGCCGGTTGGCAGCGGTTGTACGACGACTGCGCAGACAAACGACATCGTACTCTCAAATTTCACCGCCAAAACGTTGGAGAACGGTACTAGTGCGGAAACTACGGGAGTCCGGAGAGCATCTGAGAAATCTTCCCTCGTCCACGTCCACAAGGCTTCGGAGGTCGAAAACTGCAACGTCGACGAAGGCGGCCCCGACGGGCCGCACCCGCTGCAACATATTAGCTCCAAACTAGTCCTCCTGACCGCTCCCAACGCCAGCGGCAAGAGTTGTTTGCTGCGTTCCCTCCTGGCCACCATCCTGCTGCACGCCTGCGGGTTCTACTGCCCAGTTGCACAACACTCGTCCGTCCAGAATGTGAGTTTCGATTCGCTCCTCGCGTTTCACCCGACGGGCGACTGCGTGCTGGAGAACAAGAGCGCGTTTGAAAACGAAGTGAGCCACATGGCGGAACTTTTGGAGGTGGTCGATCAGGATCAACAGGATCACCAGGATCAAGAAATAACTTCATCATGCGGACGTCGTGGTCGAGGAGGAAGTTTTCTCGTGATCGACGAGTTCGGGCGGGGCACGTCCGCCCAAGAGGCGAGCTGTCTCGCGACGGCACTCCTGGAGTGGCTGGCGGCGACCGCGGAGAAGAGGAAAAAACCAGTATGCGCCATCTTCGCCACGCACCTGCACGAGATGTACGGGTTGCTGGACGATGATCTTCTTCTTCATAAGGACCACCTCCACCTCGACTACTGGAAGATGGCGGCCGACTACAGCTACCGGGTGGAGCCGGGTCGCTGCCACGACTCGGAGGCGCTGCGCGCGTGCCGAGGACATCATGGCAAGGGGGGCACATCCCTGCCGCTTTCGTTGACCACGCGGGCGGAGGCGCTACTGAAGGAGGTACGACGAGGTGGAAAACTAGATGGCCTAACGAGCCTGAAGACGGCCGCCACACCGGGTCGTCAAATTGATGGTGCGCAAGAAGTAGAAGTACTAGAAGTAGAAGTACACGACGAGGCAGAGCCTGCCGCTGGGCCGCCTGGGGCGGCTGAATTACAAGAGGGTAGAGCTCCGCGAGCAGCTGGACCTCGGAGCGCCGTCATCCACGACGAGGACTCTAAAGAGGCTCCTTCCGACGTCGAAATAATAGACCAGCGTCTCGACAGCGTGCGAGAAGTCCTCCGCCGCACGCTTGGCGCAGTACAAGACTGGGGGGGGTCCCGACACGAAAGCTGCTCTCCAGCTCCTGTCGCGATTGTGGACCTAATGCCCAAGCAGAAACCGCCAGCACTTCTTTCCGCGGGCTGCTGTGTGTACGTGTTAGAAATTCCACCTTCTACACGACCTGGACCTTGTAGTTCCACCACTTCCAACGACCCCGGCCCCGCCTACTGCAGCTACTACGTCGGCGAGACCACTTCCCTGCGGCAGCGGCTTACGTATCATGGGCGCACGAAGAAGTGGGGCCGCGCTTTAATCGCCCCCGTGGGCGACCGCAGTGCCGCACAGTGGATCGAGACGTCGCTGATTCAGGAGTTGACCGCGCAAAACTTTCCGATGTTTTCGAAGGCGGACGGGCGGCGGAGGGCGCTTGTGGTGCCAGGGAGTGCTGGGGGGCGGACCACGCGGAGGGATCCGGCGGGCAGTGGAGGGAATAATAATCGTTCTTTGTACAGTGTTTGAGGGGTTCTGAAGCCTGATGGCTCCTCGTTATTGCACAGTGATGTAGATTCATGTATGGCACGAAAGATGTATATTGATGATGTACCTGAAGATGGACCGTGGTTTCTGAACAGATGATAAGATTCTCACCGCGACCACACCTCTGGCCTCGGATTCCGGAGGTCGAGTACCGATCGCGCGGGGACGTGAATGTTTTGTCTCCTCTCCGTTTGACTTTCACTTTCACACGATGGCATGAATCAGTCGATGTTTGGATGTGACGAACCACCGGCGGCGTCCGGGGCCACCCAGCGCCAGCAGCTGTTCGCTTCAGAGAAAATGAAAAAGGTGAACCCGCCAAAATCGCATGCCTCTTAAAGAACGGCCATGACCACCAGAGAGTGAGGAAAACGCTGAAGCGTTGCATCAACAGTACCAAGAAACAGGTACTGACGCTAAATCACGAAGACGCGAGAACAAGAGTCGTTGCACTCGTAGCTCCTGGCGAAACTGTAACTGATCCGCGTCCCACGGAGGTCGAGCTTTCGCGTTCTGCCTTAAGTTGGATCCTCATCCTACCGAGTCGCACAGCACCAGTACCAGTTTCGACGCTGACGCACGGTGATCGCGGGGGTAAGCACTTCAGAAATAATAAACAAATGTTACATGCACACCACATCTACAGCCCTAGACAATCCCGTGTACCATGAAGACAACATCTGGACAGCAGGAACAGGCTGCGCACACAACATCACCGAGCGCGACGGTGATGTTGTATGCGCAGCCCTAGACAGGCTCTCGCTTTTGCTTTGGTAGTTCCCCAAACGGAAACGCTGACAGTTCCCCATAAAAGAGTGATACACACGCATAATTTCCATGACTTTCACGCATAGGCGTTTTTGTCGATTCTGTTTCATTCTGATTGAATGCATAGCGACGAAAGGCTCGACCCTCGCTGCCGCGGTGCGCAAGAATGTCTACTCCCGTTTCTTGATTTTTTTGATTTTTTAGTGACGCCAACAAAAATACGCAACGCTAGTTTTGTTTTGACCTTTTGCCTCTGTACACAGAAGACCATTGGATAAAAAATGTTTTGTACACCTTCACCTACACGGTAAGTATTGCCACCTCCTTTACCTCCACCCTTCGCTCTGGCTCTCTACGCGCCAGCGAACCTGTGACAACTATTCCGAGCACGTATACGCCTGCTTGCCTTTATTCGAACGCCCCGCGCCGCCGGCACCGCCCACGCAAGCCGGACACGACTTTCATTTTGCTCCGGCGACCGTGAGCATCAGCACCACACTGTCCGCATCCTCTCAAATGCAGGTCAACATGATTTCATCTCAGTCTTCAAGAGATGCGCAGCCACAGCCCCAACAAGAACCCGGCTGGGGCTGTGGCCAGTCGGTTTCGTCAACGTCTCCGTACGTCCACGGTGAGGAGGATTTTATCCTGCCGACTGTCGGCGTGCCTCCTGTTCTCCTCGGAGGAAGAAGTTCGGCAGCGGCCAGCTCTACTTCATCTGCCGACGCGGCTGCAGAGATATCGCTCGAAGAAGTGGTGCTAGGGTGGATACACGACACGATCGTGCACGGATTGCAGGCCGCAGGAAAGAAAGTACATCCATCTCCATGTTGATGCTCCTGCTCGCTCCACAAGATACTTTTTTTGAAGTTCCTGCTGTGACGCTGGGCTGTCGCGCTGCAACCTTGAGTTGGTCCGAAGCTTTGGCTCACGGCTTAGGCGGGTGCCCAAGCGACACCAAGTTATTAAGCCCGGGCGTGGCTATGGCTCCAGCTGTAGTTATTCTCACAACTTCTTATTCATTGGAATCTACTCTAGCCCGTGAATCCCGCAGCAACAAAAATTATCGCGGTCCAATCGATCGCTCCCACGACTCATGATCGACCGATCAGGTTCGTCAGCGCATGAAGGACACGCTGCCGGATTTCGGGCTCCCACCGAAGCACCGGCTGCGTCTGCGGCATTTGAGCGACGGGAGACTGTTGCTGGTCTTGCTGCAATCCATCGACATACGTTTGTGCAAATCCGCCAGCGCGATCGCAGTCGGGCGACTAGGCCAATTCCAGCATGGCTGCCGCCGACTCAGCATACCCGGCACCGAAATCCTGCAGACCGCCGACATCTACCCAGCGCCAGCGAAAAACCCAAGTACTTATAGTACAAGTACCTGCTTGTGCTTTACTTGCTCATGCTCTTCGTCTTCTACTCTCTTCCACTTCATCGCTTCTTGCTCTTGGTCTTCTTGCTCGACTCTCTTATAACTCATCGTCGACTGAGTAAAACCGATGGTGATTAAACTCCGTTACTCACGTTGCAGACCGAGTACAACTACACTTACTCAACAGGGCGCGTCTTGTACTCCGTCTGTCACGTGCACGACGCGTTGCCGGCTAGTTGGCAGGGTCCGCGGATGCTCCGCAAAGTCGCGCGCGCATCCCAGCTGCATCCACCGCCGCACCTTTGGGGAAGCTGCGGGGCCGCGGGCAGAGGGACGTCAGCGTCGCTGTTGGAAGACCAGGTGGACTGCTGCTTGGAACATGAGGCCGAGCAGCGCGCCGCGGCGGCGCGGCGGCGACAGCTGCAGTTGGTGGGGCGAAGCGCGTGTGGCGGGGACCCAGTGTCGACGCGGCGCAGGGTGGTGCGCAAGGTGAAGATAAAAAGCTGCACTTCATCCTCATCGTCAGTAAGCACGTCAACAGGCACGTCGAGTTCCTCCTCGTCCGCAGCACGTACAAAGACAAAGGCCGACCCCGACGACCCGCCTGAGGACACCACGGCGCAGCTGCTGGGGGGAGGAACGGAAAAATCTTGTTTTTCGGCGGAGCAGAAAAATACCGACAGGGATGAGCAGGACGAAGATGATGACTACTACTGCTACGTGTCAGAGTCCTCCAACGACGAGGACGGCGGGGGGCTAGAACAAGACGGTGATGAAGAAAATCCCCGGTTGATGATGCTGGTGCCAACTATGTCTGCTCCCGTGGTTCCGCGGGTGAGCACTTGCTGCGACGTAGGAGTTCGGGGAGTTCGAGAAGATGAAGGCATCCAGCCCGCCACTTCCGATATTTCGTCCGCGTTGCCCGTCAGCGGCCAGACAACATCGACAGGGGGCTCCTCGATTGACACATCATCTCGATCAGCAGATTCTGCTGATCGAGATGATGTAGGAGGTGACCACGACACGACGAGCGCCTTCGGAGGTCCCTTATCTGCCGTCCTTCCGGCCTCTTTTTCTGCTCCGAATCAGATTCTGCAACAAGATGTTGAAAATAAGGACACGGAATCGGCGCATAGCGAGGTCGACCCAGCGGAGCGGGCGTACCGCGAATACCTGCAGCGTTGCTGGGGGAAAAACGGCGCCGCTTCCGCCTCCACCGCGCCGGCAGGAGGCGCGGCCGAAAGGGCAGTGGCTAAGAGCAGACACGATCAGGTGTTGCAAATACTCCACCGCAAGCAGACGGCCGACCCCCTCCTCGGCTTCCGCGCCTTCCAATGCCCATCCGCATTCACGACGGCCTCGAAGAAAGCCAGCAAGATCCCACCGGCGAGAAGCAAAACTCGACCGCGAGATGACGCAAAATCTTGTTCCTCGTCGGGTGGAGAGAATACCTCCAGCGACGCAGAGGCGGACGAGGCGGCAGGGGGTCTGGAGGGAGTCCGAGGACTGGAAGTAGACCAAGCCTACCAAGCCTTGCCTGGCCCCTTTCGTGCAGTAGATGTAGATGAGCTGGCCAAAAAAGACGAGGGACTGCAGCCAGTCGTGCCTGATGGTCAGGTGCAGCCTTCGCCGGCAACGACGGCCGGGCCGTCACCCATTGCAGCAACCGAGCCGTCGCCCATTACGGCAACTACGCAGCCTTCTCCGGTCGAATGCGACTCGATGACCGGCGACGACTCAGTTGCCGTCGATGACGGCGCAGAAGTTCCCGAGCAGGTAGTTGACGTTGACGCAGCAGCCAATGCCAATCCGCCCCTGATGTCTCTTGAGGATTTCCTGTTGATCGATCGCCCGGTGGATTCCGGCTGTCGGACAGGAGCAGTAACTAGGAGTACGGTCAGCGAGGCGGACGCGGAATATGAGACCCTGGTCACGGCCCCCGGGGTCTCGATCCTCCCACCCTTGGTCGGTCGGACCAACCTGCTGGAGAACACTCTTCAGCGGACTGGTGTGCAGCTCTCCTTCGGAGGTGGTAGGCAAGATCGTGAAGATGAAACCGGCGGCGGAGCTGGAGCTGGGGCTGGTGGATCATCAGGAGCAGGAGTTGTGTGGGGGAATGCAAATTTGAACTTTCCGTCCCAACAGCTCGCAATCACGCCCGGGGAAACGCCGTCGAGTAGCACAGTAGCCAGCAGCTCGCAGCGCTACCCCGTCTCGCTGAATGGAACCTCCTACAGGAGCTGTAGTGGAGCAGCTGAAGAGGTGGACGATGCTGCACAGCGACGAATTGGTCGCGGTGCTTCGGTTCATGATCGGTCCCGTCCTCCCGGTGGCGTTTGTCGCGCACCATCAACATCCGTGGCCACACGAAGAGAAAAACCGGTCTCAGATGAATCTCCGGACTCCGACGAGGACCGAAACCGGTACAGTGCGTCGCCTGCTCGTCCTCAAGAGGAAGAACTAGAACAGCTGCGAGCGGCTGCGGCTCGCTCAACTCCCAATTCCCACGACCTGGCAGACCACGCCCTGCGCGACGAAAAGACACCACCTCAGACACCAACATCTCACAGAAGGTCGCGCAGATCCGACGAGCACGTCCCGAGGACACCAATCCGAAGAACCCCCACGGACTCGTCCTCCAACATCCTCGAGACCCCCAGACCGCTGCAGGACCATGAAGATCAAGATAGCGAAGGTGGATCCCCCATAAATGACAGGATAAGCGCGTTGTCGTGGATGGAGGCGGAGTTGCCGAGTTGCAAGGGGTGGCTGACGAAAAAGGCGGTGACTTCGGGGGGCACGTACCAGTACCAGTGGCGATGGACCGTGCTGGACCGCTGCGTGCTGAGTTTTTGGGACACCGAGGAAGACTGGGAAAACGGGAGACCGTGCGAAGATCAACTCAACTTTTTCGCCGTGGTGAAGGGATCCGATCGGGGCGTTGGCGCGGGGAGCGATGGAGAAGAAGAAAATCCTAGCGGGGAGGAGAGTCATGCCTCAGGGTCGGGAGGAGTCCGTGTGGTATCTATTCGTGTAGCTATGTTTGTAGAGTACCTGCTACGCTGGGGCTGGGGCTGGTTTCTTTGACATTTGATTTTTCCCGATACCATGTCGCAATACATCAAGGCAGTGAATGTTTTATGAAACTCTGCTACTGCATTTCTGTTTCTCTTTCTTTTTCATCACACTCACTTCAACAAGTACAAGATGATGAACATTGATTTTGCGAACGATAATTTCCACAACAACTTTCTGCAGCGGCTCCGTGCCGACGCGTCGGGCGGTAAGTTTTCGGTGATCACCTCCCCCTCTTTTTCGTCGTCCTCTGCGCGATCGTCTTCGTTGCAGCTGGCTTGTGCCGAACCGGATTCGGACACGTCTCATGCCGAGCGCGAGCAGTGGGCCTCCTTGCTCGCTCTCCACGCGGCGGTCGCGAGCACTCTGCGAAGCCAGCTCTTCGCCGAGATCATCACCGAGGATGTAGAAGACGTTGATGCGAGTTGTGAACGTGATCATAACGTTAACGACGATGAATCAGAATCGCCAGAGGAGCAGCTGCGCAACGTGCTGCGGCACTCGCCCTTCGAACTGCTGGAAGATCTATTTGTGGAGAAAAGCCTGTGTCGCGCCTGCTTCGACGCTGCGGCCTACGAAATGGAGGTCGAGGAGGACCAGAGCGAGAGCTGCGGGGGGGACGCGAGTTGTCAACAAGGTCAACAGGGCGGCAAAAGAACCCACCAGCTGCACTGGTCATCTACGGAAACCCGCGGGGAGGACGCAGAAAACAGCCGGCTGCCGCCAGGATGAGATCAAGATGCCGTTATGAGATGCTGCGATGACGCACCTCGCGCTCCGACTCGTTCTCCCGCTCGCGCCCGTCGTGTCTCATGCTCCCCTCCCGCTCGCGCCCGTCGTTCTCCTCGCAGCTCGCGAACGTGGCTTTTCGGGTTCTAGTATAGCGGAGACTCACACCACAACCACTGGGGAAGACCTGCTCCTGAAGCTATGAATATAGAAAACGCAGCGGCGCAAGCGCATACAACTAATGTGGCGCGAACAAAAGCAAGACAGCTGGTTGTTTTGCGTCGCTGCACCAGATGAACACGTGGCTCAGTCCCAGATCTGAATACAACGTCGACGAAATAACAATAAGGAATTGCGCAAATAATGGAAATGGAAATGAGCGAGACCGATGGCCTCTCAACATAAGTAAAGTACATCTGCAATCCAGGGAATGTGACGAAAGGTGGACGATGAAAGCGGCCCCTCCGAGAGTCTCCTGTCTTTGTCGAGGTCGTTTGAGGTCGCCCACGACGCCTTTTTCCACCAAACAAGCTGCCTTTTTTTATCGGCCATTCGCATTCTACTTTCTAATATATAAAGAATAAAAAACAATCCTGCAGCAATACCTTCTGGAGGTGAACCTTCAGTAGGTCTCCTGAAGGTCCAAAAAGTACCCGAGAAACCTTCTGGAGGTTTGAAGAAAGCACTTCCAAAAATCAACCCGCTCCCGGCCGCCATAGCATGGGGATTCGCGTGATTTTTGGAAAATTTGAAAACCTTCAGGAGGTGCAGACCTTCAGGAGGTTGAGGATGTCCCTTCTTCAACTTCCCGAGTATGCTTCTGAAGGTCTCTCCACCACCAGAAGGCTTTGCTTCCGAAGCTTCTGAAGCCAAAGCACAAGGTTTGGCCTTCTGAAGAACTTCAACCACCGGCTCGCGTCCGATTCGCTCCCCTGTCATGGCCGCGAAAAATGAATTGCTAAGTGGACACCTTACTCAATTCATTTTTCATCCTCGATGGAGGTCGACAGCTCTCCTCTGCTCTATGTATTTGGAGTGTACAAACATGCATCGGATGCGGGAGAACACCGACAGAGTGCCGCGGACACAACCATTTAGGGAAATTCGCCCACCACGGTTTTTATGCTACTTACTATAAGCAAGTAAAAAATATGTTATAAATATGTGATGCACCTCCCTCTTCACTTCCTCGACCGCCAGCTTGAGCTGGGTTTCTTGTCCTTGGAGGTCCAGCACGCAGTTCTGCAGCTGGGTTTTCTTCTTTTGCAGGAGCAGCAGCCGGTCTTGCATGGATTTTTCCGCCTCGGTCCACATCCCGTGCACGTTGGGCACCTGTTCATCGGCCTCGTGCAGGACCCGTTGCCGTTCCGCCTCCGGGACGAAGGTCGCATCGTGGATCTCTCCCCGTAGTTTCTTGATATTGCCGAACAGCCCACGAAACTCGGCGAGGTCCCCAACGTCGCGGAGCGTCCGGTCCACTTCCTGCGCCAGCGGTACAGCTGCGGCTCCGGACGTCGCGGTGCTGGAGGAAGCTGCTGCAGCCGTCGCTACCATTGTGTTGCGATCTTCCCGGACCCAGAAGCCGTCGTGGGGAAAAAAAATACCTACTTATTACTTCGGGGGCGGCAGTAGCACACTATTGGCGAAAGAGCTAGCACTGTGTTGGCTAAGGAAACACCGACACCCACACGAACACCGCTAGAAACCAAGAAATTCGTCGTGCTATTGCAATCCATCCGACGAAGAATCTCATGCACGAAGATATCGTATATGCATCGAATGACCCCTAGAAAGGCAATGGCAAAACGAACGATCGAAATGGAGGCTCCGTCGACTCCAACCAGCAAAGGCTCTCTCCAAAACTCGGACTAAGTCGGGAAATATTTTTCACGAACAATACTTCCACGCGATCGCGAACAAAAACCGGCTTTGGCCCTAGCGACCGCGGTGTTGCAGGACACATAGTGCATTATTTTTCGGTAGAGAATACCCACATGTATGACGGGTGAGAGTTCTTTTATCTTCTCGTCTACTATCACGAAGCAATGAATCTGCACACGTCTTGCCCCATTGACGCGAATATGCTCTGCCTTTGCCTTTGCGCTGCGGCGCTTCTGCGCTACTTTTTTTTTTTTGATTTGCCCATCTTCGGGGTACTTTTCTTTCACGCAGAAAAAAGCACATGTATGTATCATGACACGCCACGAAATTCATGCTGCATCCGACTCTTTTTTGGGGAAGCATCCAACCATAAGGGCCAGTACTTTTTTTTTCGACCTGCTACTCGGTGCCGCGCCCGTTATACTTTTGACTTTCGGGCCGAGACCGCGCGTAACTGACGGCGTTGAAAGGCCGCGCGCATCCCAGGGCGGCCGGAGTCGGGGCATCAATGAATTACGGTTACAGAAACAGATCCCTGGGGAAATATATTTTCCCCCAAAAACTCTAGACCGACGCACCATTAGATCGAGTAGAATACACTGGGCCGCGGTGGGATCCTTAGGAGCTAGTGCCCGCTTGAAAGCGGGCAGCAGTGTTTGATGTAAAAAGTTCCACCCTGACCCGGGGCGCGGCAAAAGCTATTTACTGGCGCGCTAAAAGCTATCTACCAACTGTTGCTTTTGGGAAGGGACACTGGTGCCGCTGAAAACGCAATTCGGGGCTCTTCAGTTTTTGTTTGCAGTACATACTACCGGTTTACATGTACGGCTTGCGCCAGTGATCATTTTTTGTGCCAACAGTCCGACGTGGGTGTGGAGCTACGTACTTTTTTAAAAACACGCAAATTGGGTAAAAATTTGTCTCTCATCTCTATCTTCACCGGAGAGAGCAAAGTTGCTCGGCCCCTACCACCCCCCGCGCCCCCAAATGATCAGCAGCCCCGAAAACCCCCCGAAACACCCGCGCATTAGTTTGCCAGAGCTCGGTCGTGGGCTTTTTGGATCATGTCCAGCACCATGGATACGTCTCGCTCGCAGCCCATGATGATTGGACACCTGTCGTGTATCTTCTCCGGCGTCACCTCCAGGATTCGGCCGATCTTGCCTTTGTACATGCCCGTGCTGGCGACTCCCCCGGCGTTCTCTGTGATTAAAGCCATCGGGAAACCTTCGTACAGGACGCGGAGCTTCCCCTTCGTCGACTTCTTGTCGGCCGGGTACAAAAAGATACCGCCGTACAGCAGAGAACGATGGATATCCGACACCATGCTACCCACGTACCGCGCACTGTAATCTGTTTATTGTACGCCAATGACTCCTCGACCGCATAACTAAGTAATTAGCAGCAAGCGTATTGAAATTGATCTCAACAGCGTACCTATAAAAGTAAGTAAGTAGAAGTACCATTCTCCTTGCAGTAGCTCACGAAGTCGAGTACGCCGGAATCCCAGTGCTTGCTATTGCCCTCGTTGCAGGAGAAGATCTTCTTGCCGCCGGAGGGGGGGACACGCATGGTTTCGATGTGCATGAACTCACCGATGCTAGGATCCAGCTGAAACCGCTGCACGCCCTTCACGTCCTGCGACGAAATCACTAACTCGCACCCCGCGCCGTACCTGTAGTTTTCGTATTTTCAATTATACCGAGGAACCGACGGACCGCATACAGACACTAAGATTTTTCGCTTTTCACCTAACTCCACTTCAAGGTATCGGCCGCCGACAAGGAAGAGTAACTCGAAAGAATGAAAAATATTTGCGTGTGCGTGTGGAGGAGGAGGAAAAATACGTACTTTTACTAATACATCGAATATCCTGCGGCCACGATTTCCGTCCCTGGGCGCATGATGTCAGCGACGGTGGCTTTTTCGGTCGCCGGAGACGTCCTTCGGTACACCGAGAAAATGCTCCCGACGCTCACGTTACAATCGATGTTCGAGGACCCGTCCAGAGGGTCAAACGCGACGCAGAACGGCCCCGTCTGCGTTTCCTCCGGGTCGAGTATTATTGCTTCCTCCTCCTCCTCCGAGACGAGCACGCAGCAAACGCCGCTGTGCGTCAGCGAGTGCACCCAGATCTCGTTCGCCAGCACGTCCAGCTTCTTCACCTCGTCGCCTTCCGTTTCGATGCGTTTGCTTATCCAAAGGTACTAAATTAGCTGTTCTATCTTTCTGCCGTTCCTATTTCCATCGGAGGCCGAAGGATTGACTGACTGCTTGCTTGCTTGACTGATTGACTGACTGATTGATTGACTGGCTGCTTGCTTGCTTGATTGACTTGCCCGACTTGGGGTAAGGTTCGCAGCACTACGAGCAAGCCCGATCTTCGCGCCAAGGAGCTCTCTCGTAGCCGATAATAAGTAAGTACCTGTCGCGTTTGCCTCGCCGGCTAGCCCGTACATATTGGAGATGCCCGCTCGGCGGATGGCGTGCGCTACGACCTTGCACGCGTTCTGGATTGCGTTCATCAGCATGGCCAGCGCCTGGTCGCCCTTTGCCGAGCCCACGATAAACTGCGTCACGGTCCGGTTGCTGCTCCTACTCATCCACAGACTCTCGTCCGGCGTCCTGGGCTCCTTGGATGAGGAGGCCGTCATTTTGGGTACCTTGGCTATGCGGCTACTTTCTTAGACAATAGATTTCCCGGCCCAGCGATAGGGGCTACTTGAGGCTAGGCAGAATAGTTGCAGCTAAATGCAATCATATACCTATGCAATCTTCGGGGCTACTTGCGTGAGTGATGCACGGCGGACCAAGGTGCCAGACACGACTTCCAGAACCTCTTACTCTTGCTGCGGGACTCTGTTGAAATGACTGGGTGTCGACGATCGTTTCGTGCAAACAGGATGAAGCCACCTGCTCTCCTCTTCAGCATACAGCTGCAAACATGGCTGCACACATAGCGTGTATCGTAGGCATGGTCATGAGAGTTCGCACTTCTGTGTGCTGGGCAGCTTTTGCAGCTTCTTCAAACTCTGGCGGCAGTAAAGGAAGACATCTTCAACGCATACTCCCGAATTTGAGCGTTTCGGGCCCGAGCACGTCGGAGCCCGCCCGCTGCGCTGCGCCGCTGTTGGCCGTGTATCGCGCCATGATCGCGGCCATCCTTTGTCGCCGTTCCATTTCTGCGGCCTGCGCGTTTGTCGACGGCGCGGCCGCACTGGCGCTGCTACTCCCCTTGCCCGGGTGCACCTCCGCGGCGGCCCGCTCCGCGAAGCCGCTTTGGTGCTTGCCCTTGTTCTTGTTGCCACTCCCGACAAAATACTTTCCGCCCCCCTTCCTCCCACTGTGGGAGGACGACCCCCCCACCTCCACATGGTCGCTGAGACGGTCGGTTTGCAGTGCGGCGGCCGCGGTGCGCTCGCTGCCGTCGCGGCTCCACTTGCTCCCCTTCTTCCCCCGGTTGTACTTCCCGGCCTCCTCCTCCATCAGGCGGCGCGACTCGGTGCCCAAATTCGACCGCTGGCAAGCGAGCATCGCCTTGTAGCCCGGTGGCTTCGTCGCGTAGTCCCGACCGACCGCCACGGCCCCGGTTCTGTTCGCTTCGATGTACTGTTCCACCCGCCGCCGCAGGAGCTTCTCGTCGCCCCTCGAAGCCGTCAAATCGTCCTCGTGGTAGTGGTGGTGGCGTCTGGGGGAGCGGGAGCGCCGGCTAGAGCCTCCACCGCCACGGAGGTTGAGGTTGTCGTCGTGCTGGACTCGTGGGTGTTCCAGATTTTCAAAATTTTTTTCGTGCTCTCCTGCTCGTTCGCGCCGTCTACCCGCCGTACTTTGCGTGTGCGTCGACGCCTGCCGGTCCTGCCTTTCATCTCCAGATACATCGGAGGACACCTTCCGCACGATAAGGCCCAAACCCACCAGCTGTTCCCGAACCCGGAAACCGGTCCCCGCGCTGTTTTTCAAACCCGGCGCTGCGCCCGCGTTCGTGCCCGCAGAAGTTGTTGCCCCCTCTTTTTTGTCCGCATTCGCCGGCCGTTCCCACGCTTTCAGTGGCCGCTTCGACGTGCTCGCTTTCGTGTGACGCGTCGCGCCTGTTGCTCCGCTTGGCAGGTTTTTCGCCTCCACTACCGCCTCCTCCAATTTTCTCAACTCAAACCGGACCCGCAGCCTGACGTTTGAAAAAACCGCGCCGTACGCGATTCCGACTACTTCTCCCGCCCGCCAGGCGAACGCACCCTCCGCGTCCTCGACAAACGCGTCCACCAGCGCGCCGGGGCCGTAGTGCTCCTCCAACACCTGTTCGTTCTGCTGGTACCGCTCTCGCACCACGTCGAGTACGGCCAGAACCGCCGCCTTCTTGTTCTTCACGGCGGTCGGGAACCGAGGCATAAGGACGGATCCGTCGTACTTGTCACTGTTCACCAGTCGCTCCAAAAACTCCCCGATCCTCTCCACCGGAGCTGCCCAATCTGAACTAGTGGAAGTAGATGGAGGCGGGGCGGCGGGATGATGATAGGGATAACTACTATTATTTCCTCCGCTCCTTGAAGAGGATGCCGCTGTGCCGAACGAGGCCTGCGCCGAGCTGGCGCTTGAGCTCCCCCCAACAGTGCCAGGCACCGCGCTGGTTCCCGCCGGCTCCGCCGCGCTGTTGATGGTGCCCCCGGGCGGAGAAGCGGTGGAAAACAACCGGTCGCTGGAAATCTCCTGCGTGTCCGTGAGAAAGGGGCTTATCCAGCCCCAGAACTTCTTCGCGTCGAACACGTGGCGCATGAAGACAAAGGCCACACACCGCACGAACGGGTTCTCGTGGTCGCACAGCTGGTGAAGCTCCACGGTGGACGGGCGCAGCTGGCACAGGCGGAAGAAGCACACCATGAACGAGCTGATTTCGGATTGCGAATGCGACTGGTACGGCCTCGTGTGGTCCACCGTCCGCTCGACTTCCAAAACCAGCTCGGAAACCGTCGCGCACTTGCTGCGAAGATCTGTCAGCCATTGATTGATGAAAAAAGATTTTGGAAAAAAAGCCAGATAACCAGATGGACAAAGAGCCTTCGTCCGCCACGAGTTCTAATACGAACTGCAAGCCGCTTAGGAGGGCGCGGAACCTTGGCGTTTTTGCGTCACCCTCTGCGCCAGCCTTTACTGCGCTCGTCTTTATTTGCTCACCTTTTGCTTCACTCTTTTGCTCGGCCCACTTTTCGCTCGTGTGTGAGCTCACACACGGTTAGAACGGCTCGCTTGGAGGGTCCCGCTGGGAGCTTTCTACGGCGTCACTTTCGTGCGGAATCTAGGCGCTCTTCCCGAAAAAGGTGACGCAAGAAAGCTCACACTGAGACGAAGCGGAGTTTTGCATCTTGTGCTTCCCGCCCTAGATTCTGGATACAATGACGCTCCTCCCGGGGCCTAAACTTTTCGCTACTTTGTGACGGATTCCAACCGTGCTTCGGCGAAAACCTAGACTCTGGCGAAAAGTTGGCTGGTCACTTTTTCGGCAGGCAGAAGGCGCCACCTTTTGGCAAACACGCCCGCCATCGTCGGGGGAGAGCTAGATGCCAGCGCGCCAGCTCGTTCTAGACCTCGGGACTACTTCCGTCTTCGATTAGAGTTCTATCTTGTACTTTTAAAGCTGAATTATGACGCGGCGATGATACTATCAATGTTGGCCCAACAACGTGTTCGTGACCGAATGCTTACGTAGAAGTACCTTGAAAGTATTTTGACTTGGTAATGTGGTTCCTCGCGATGTCGGAGACGTTGTAGGTTTTGTCGTTTGTATACTCGCGGGCAGGATCCGGCTTGCTATCCGCCACGGTGCCCCCCGTGCTTATCGCGCCGACGTTCCTGTTGGTTGTGGTGCTTGCTCATCATCTTTGATTGGGTGGTGGAGGTGGAAAGTCTATCAGCAAAGCACTTCTTCTTCGACGTAAATTAAGAAAGTTGCAAACGCGCCCTTGCTGTTTCGATCTACTACAGAAAAAGATCGAACAAAAGAAGATATGGGTTTGTAAGTAGCGAATGCGCTGCAGAAGTACGAGTTTGAGGGGGCCGTAGAAACCTGGTTGGGAAGCCCGGCAACCTGACCCGTGGGCGCTAGACCTGCACCGGCTGGCGGTAAAAATCCGCCTGGTGGCACTCCGCCCACTCCGCCTTGCTGCATCATCCGCATGATGGTGGCCATCTGCGTCTGCATTAACAATTGGCTCTGGAACTGGCTCTGGAACTGCTGCAGCATCTGCGGCGTCATCATGGCCGCCATGTTTGCCTGCATCTGCTGAAGTTGGCTCGCGTCGCTCGCCTGCCCTTGTTGCTGCGGCAACAACACGCCCGTGAAGCCGTTCATGCTGTTGGCGTTCCCGTTCTTTCCACCCGGTGGCAGACTGCCGCCAGCGCTCGTCGCTGCAACGGCGGCGGCTGGACCGGCGACCGCCTGCTGCGGCGGCAGTAGGTTCGGCTGCTGCGCCTGTTGTAGCGGCATTGCAGGAGTAGAAGATGCGTTCGGGGTCCCGGTCCCGGCCGGTGCCGCAACGTTCGGCGGGG
>RXOD01004189.1:0-26505 GCA_005223375.1 Amoebophrya sp. AT5.2
ACCGAGCATCGAATGAGACCAAAAAATACGCGACGAAATACAAGAACAAGATGGACAAAATTAATTTTAATATCAGACCAAATACAAGACAACGCAGCCCATCGCCCCGGCCCACAACATACGAGACCAGCTACACGAGCAAACACAAGTCTCCCACCGGCTTGAACGGCCGCTCCTGCCCTCGTCGTGGCATCCTCGTTGCGGCAGATGGAAAACGAAAATGGGTTTATTCTCCCCTTAAGTAGCCCTCCGACGACCACCCGAAACACCAGCTGCACTTCCCGCTCGTGTCCAGCGCCGACGTGCTGCTGTCGTTCGGGTAGCACGCGGGGGCACCTCCAGCCGCGGTGCCGAACCCGAGGGACTTCCCCTTGAAGGGGCAGCCCACCTCGTAGATGGGCTCCGCGCTCTGCTCGCCCGTGCGCGAGATCACAGCCTGCTCCGCCTGCTGCAGCTCCTTGGCGAGGGCGGAATAGGCCTTGCCGTCGGCCTCGACCTCGCGAGCCCCGTTCTTGCCGACCACGGCGTGGAGAGACGCGGACATCTTCTCACTCCACCAATTCACACGACGCGCGGCGACGTCGGGAGTGTGCCCGAGGCCGAAAGCCTTCACGTGCGAAACGCACTGGTACCCAGGGCCGCACAAATGCAGAGGCATCTTTACTTCTCTAGTCTTGATGTTCCGGTTGCGGTTGCAAAAAAATGAATATATCTTGAAATCAGTGATCGAGATCGATCGATAGAAGATGGAGGAGCGACGTCGAATTCGAAACAAATGGTGGTCTAGATATGGCCCATAAATCTCTGTCTTGCAGCTCTAGAAGTTCATTGATGCGTTTCAGGCAATTCTTACGGGTCCGACGAAGCGCACGACGAGGATTATCCTGCTGCTCTCTAACGAAAAAGTCGACCACGTACGCTCTCGCGCTCGGTCGATGAAAATCGATGGAACTACAAACAGAAGCTTGAACACCGTGGGCAGCATGTAACCACGAAACAGTGATTCGCCTCACAGCACTCTACGTAATCGAAATTGAAGATTGTCGTGGCTTTATATTTCCAGTGGTGCTAAGTCTTGTCGCTGTCTGTGTTGTCGTTCGACGCAGAGTGGGCTCCACATACTTAAATCCGGTCAAGTTACTGAGTCGCCGAGCCGTTCATTTTCGCGAAGAATTCATACACTGCCTTTTTTCTTTCGCGGTAGTCGTTGTCATGGCCATAGGCATAGCTGGTGCCGGTGGACTCCTCTTCCTCTTTTTCCGCATCCGCGCGGCCAGCGCGGCCGCCCCCTTCCCCACTTCCCCCAGCTTCCTCGCACCCTTTATTTTCATCACCATCGCCGCCCCCCGCCACCAGTAAACTTCGCCCCCCGTCTCCGTACCGCCTGCCCGTTCGCCCGTCCAGGACCTCGGCTACTTCTTCAGCATCTTCCCCGCCTGCGGCCCATCCACCTGCGGCCCACCACCTGCAGCGTGGGTCTGCGAAGTTCGCCCCGCACGCATCCGAATCTACTTCGTTGACCACAGGACAGGAGTACACGCCTTCGTCGAACTTCACACTGGTCACCATGCACACGATGGAATGGTCACCGGCGTGGTCCTCAGCAGGGGACGGGGTCGAGGTTTTTGAAGGTGACAGGTGCTTCGGGTTGTACCTTTCCCATACCGCGCGGTTCAGATGGCCCTCCGCAAACTTGCGCCCCACCGTGAGCGTCGCGATCCGCAGCGGGGGAGCAGGCCGATGAAAAAAAGAACCGAAGAGCAGCCCGCCACCTTGAAAGCCGCAGACCTGCCACTTCAAAATCTTATCGCTACAGGACAGCGGCGTCCTCTGGCATCCGGGACGCCACGCCTGGCAAGCCGCGTGTTGTACCTCCAATAGATGTTCCTTGGCCGGGACCGGTCGTGCACAAGCCGGTCGAGCGAAGGCCACGGGCCATTCCTTTGTTCCCTCGGCACTACCTCTCCTGTCGCTGGTCGTGGTGTCACCCCCCACGAATTCTGATTCTCCAACGCCTTTATCCTCGACGACACAAAAACTCCCCTTCTGCAGGAAGCGTCCTTGTCCCTCTTTCTTCGCGAAGTAGTGAAACCTGTCCCTCTTTCGCGCGAGGTCCACTGGCCAGCAGTGGTCTGGCAAAGTTGGAAAGAGAAAGGGGGCGGTGACCTTTCCCCACCGCCGGACGCAAGCATTCCCGCAGGGGGCGGACGACACATAGAGATGCAGCGTAAACCGTGCTGGTCCTCCTGGCGGCCCGTGGATGTCGTGCCCAGCTTCGTCTGGAACTTCTGAAACTGAATCTGGAACTGAAAGTAGACGATCTAGGAAGGTGCTATCGTGATCATCGATCTGTCCACGCTTTTTTCTCGCCGCGACGCAGGTCCCAAGCCAGCGCTGCAGTGCCTTCTTCGCCAGTACCTCTGCGTGCATGTCCGTCACGAAGCTCCTTCTACTCGACAGTTGTGCCTTTGTCCCCAGTGCCTTTGGTTCCGCGTAGGCCAAAAACTTGGTGCCTTGTCCCCAGCTCACGCACCGCATATCGTTTGTCTCCCGATCGAATACAACGAAGCCAGCGACCACCGTTTGGCTTGTTTCTCCAGAATCAAGCTTAGCAAGTTTCTGGTCCATCCTGGCCGATTCCCTCGCGTAACAGTCCAACACTGTCCGGCACACGCGATCGGCAAATACACACGTAGACCCCTTGCGCGCCTTTTCGGCATGCCGAAGACTGAGTGATGCTCCACTTGCGTTTGTCATCTTGGATGGAGTAATTTTCCAAAGTAAGAGCGGCCCTACTCCTCAGATTTACGTTTTATTTTTTTTTAATTCCTGTCTTCGTAGGTAATGGTACGAACGAGGACACACCCGCCTCCAGCACAACCAAAACACTCTCTCCCCCAAGGGAGAGTGTTGTGGGCAGCTCGCACTGGAAAAAATGCACTAGAAATTGAAAGTTGTGATATATTTTGTTGCAAAAATCGACACTGTACGATCGCCGTTGGCCGCGAGAGATGGCAAGGATCTTCACGATTACATCATCACTGCAAGCCAAGGGTTCTAGTCTTCACAATCGCCATCGCGGCAGAGGGTACTTATAGGATCATTTCGGGATCAGGATCTCCAAGTCGGTAGCGATACTAGCAAAAGCACATGCACAAGCATCCTCCACGTTATACTTTTTTACCGAAGGTAGGAACTACCGCGTTGCTGCGCGTCCAAATGTTCTGTTCCTCTAGCACAAGAAGCAACGGCTGCCGTGGGGACAGCGCGAACGCCGGAGGCTCCTCGTCCCTTCAATTCTCGATCTGATCTCGAATGATTTTCTTTGAAGTCAGAATGTCGCGGCGTCTCTGTATGAATCGTCCTGTCCAAACCACTCGTCCATAGAAAGAAGCAGCTCCAGCAATGAATTACTCATCTCTATCTAGATTCATTGACATGCTCCAGTTCGTCTAGCTCTAGTTCTGGTTCTCGATCCCCCTATATTGGGACTGAATCATCTGAGTGTAGTCAACATATCGAGGACGATCGGTCAGTAGTCGTCGCCCCTGCTGACTACTTCTTTCCCCGTGGGTTTGATCAAAATAGTATGCTCCATCTGCGTGACGATGCTGCCCTTCACGTCGCACAGCGGGGGGTAGGGCTGTACCAAGTCGTTGTCGACCAGGTTCTTCAGCGCCATGAGATGCCGCGTCTGCCCCACGTCGTCCAGCCACCGCCTGCAAAAAGCCAGCGTCCCGAAGTGCTGCTCGATACCTGATGCGGTCGTGCGACTCCGATCATTCCCATTCGCTTTCGTTTCGCATTCGATCAACACAATATTAAATGGCGGTCATCGCATGGACAACTCCATAATTTCGAGAAAATGCAAAGGCGGACGTGGACCTAGCTGCTAGAGCTAGAGCTACAAACATCTACTCAAATGAAACCGCCTGTATAGAGGAATGCGATGTCCAACAACGCAGATATTTTTCACGACCTTAACTCTCCTGTAATAAAAACAAATTACCATGCAGTAGCGCCTTTGCGGACTTGACTCGGAGCGGTACTTTCTGCGCGTCGAAGATTTTCATGTAGTGCGAGCAGTCCAGGTCTTCGATCACGTACCCTTTGCCCGTGCTCGCGAAGGTCTCGATGGCGTAGAACTCGTTCTCCTCCATCCTCGTAGTTTCGTCCTGCGTCTTCACGATCGGCACGGACTTGCCGCCGTGGATCTGGTACGGCGCGATACTATGCCCATTCAGGTTCCGCACCGGCTTCATCGGAAACGTCTGCCCGTCCAAAGTCACCTGCCGATCGATTGATATGAATTCGTAGTGGGACGATGCTCATCAGATTTTTCGAGTGAATACCCGCGGCGGATTCATTGCGATTATTTTTACTGTCGATTCATTGCTTTACTGTCGCGCGATCGCGAAATCTTCGCTCGAGCAAGTGATGAGCATCTGTGTCGCCGCGGCCCGCAGCCGCAATGTTGGGCACGCGACGTATTATATTCCAATCGGATCGCCACGATGGATACAACCGCTAGTACCTCGTCCAGCACCGCAGAAAAAACTTCTACTATCATTAGATGACACAAATGAATCTAAGCCGATAGGTGGAACCTCGTAGCTCTCGATGACTTCCTGGATGGCGGCGCCGATTTCGGAGAAGCGGGCGTCGATGCCGGCCTCTTTGAGGCCGGTGTTGGTGCCATCCTGGGTACAGCGGATCGCGGCGTCATACTTCGGATTGAACGCAATCGTGAACGCCGAGTCGACGATCCGGCCGCCCACCTGGATCCCGAAATCCAGCTTGCACACGTCGTTGTAGCAAAGCACCGTCTTGTCCCCTGTAGTTCGATTGGGTTGGCGATTCAAGGCGATAGTACTGGAGGGACGGCGAGAATCGACCGAGAGTCTCGGGGCCAAAGCCGGGAGGACCGACCGAGGAGCCCAAGATCCGCATCCGGGCGACGGACGGTCAGTTCCAGTCCCAATAGCCACCTCGTCTGGTCGATATTACAATTACTCTCAAACTATACTAACTTACATTATTTATAAGTATCGGAGTACCGTAGTTGGGGGTGTAGTGCGCCGCGACGTGGTTGAGGGAGCAGCCCGTGGGAAAGCCCCAACCGGCATTCAGCCCGTCCTTCCCCACGAGCTCGAGCGACTTTTCTTCCAGCCTCTGGCACAGCTCGACCATCGGAATGCCCGGTCGCGCTATGCTTTGCACGTAACGCCGCACCTGCCGGTGCACCTCCGCTGCCCGTCTGGAGAAGCAGATTTCAGTGAAATTAATTGATTCGACGAGATGATGATTATGAATCCACGGCAGTTACTGCCTAAGATTTTCCGTTGTTCGACTGACGCACTCCCTCCTCCTCCCTCCGATCCGGTTTGCCTGTTGGATTGTGAGATCCTCTGGTCTTCTTGCCCCCGTCCCTGTTTTGACTCCAGCTACGATTCCCTTCCACAGGTCGCGGTCCGTCGCGTCCTGTGGGGCTGCCCTGCGTCGTACTAGGATTTTCTCCACCTCCCCTCGCCACGTTGCCGTTGCCCCTTGCCCGCGCCTTGTGCTGCCTCCGGTCTGCGCTACCGACGAGATAAAAATTTCACCTTATGTATCGGTCGACACAGTACTACTAGAGCGGTCGTTTCCTAGGCTGTAGGTTCATCTCTCGCGACCGCGGCTCGGACGAGCGCGGAGCAGTGCTAGCGCGTGTGGTACTTGATGAAAATGAATCACTACCTGAAGTTGTCGTAGTCTTCCTCGTGGAGCTTCTCCAGTTCCTTCTTTTCGGCCGAGGTGGTTCGGTAGCCCTGCTCATGCTTCTCGTACTCCCACAGTTGGCCGACGGGGGCCACCGTCACCTTTTGCGTCGGCGGCCAGGTTTGTTTTAGGTCTGGTCTCTCTCTCCAGTTCCCGAGGCACCGTAGTATGCTGTTGTCTTGCTCTGGTAAACCGTTCCCAGGCGTGCTGCCGGCCTTCTTCTTCTTCTTGTTCTTCTTCTTTTTTGCGGCGCTGGCGTCGTTGCCTGTCTGACCGTCCTCGCCGTCTTCATCTGCCTCCTCAACCGCGGCCCCAGCCGCCGCGCCACGTTCCTGGGGTGCAAACGAAGCCTCTGCTTTTGGTTTTTCGGTTTCCGCGGCTACCTCAACCCCGTCTGCTGCTTCCGCAGCGGACGCTTTCTTTTTACGGTTGCGCTTCTTCTTCGCAGCGGTGGCCTCCTCGGCGCCAGGAGTCCCCGTGGCGACCACATCCTTCTCCTCGCTATCGCTCATTCGATTGAGTGCTTTTTTGTTTTTCACGCGTCGCGCATACTAAAACATGTCCAAATTTTGGAGTATCTTACAGTTGTACCAGGCGTACCACTCACAGAAACCGGTACTGGGGAATACTCAAGGTCGGTGTATCTTCAAGTATTGTTTGCGTAGTAGACAAATTCTGATACTCAATGCACGAAAGGAGGACTCACGTAGTTTCAACACGGAGGCGAGGGATCTCGACATCACTTCACTGACTTTCTGGCGAGATGACATCGAGACAAGAGATCAAGCGTTTTGTTTTTTCACGTAGGATCACGATCGCAAGACCATCTTCCGCACCACGATTGTGGGTCATTTAACATCGAAGGACAGACGAGGGAGCAGCCACATGAATCGTGGCCGCGCAAGGTTCTCTTGTCCGTTGTAGTTGCGGACGTTGAACACGTCTTCTTTTGGAGCCGGATATTTCGTCGCTTATTTGTTTCTCTCGGAAGATCCCATCCTGCTTCTTCGAAGTCGCAATTATGTCTCGCACTCAACACCATATCCACTTGATAGGTTCTGTTCGTGTGTTACCGTAGCGCTGTCATTGAGTTGTTCATGAAAAAAAAACGCGAGGGCGCTCGTTGCTCCTCCAGCACGCATACAACAGGTTCGTCTCTCAATGTCAAATGTCTGTTATTGCGAAAAGTGTATCCCATCTAAATTTTTTGGCGCTCGTTGTGGGTACTGGATCAGGCGTTAGAACATGGTCGTGGGTGTTCCGCTAAAAGTAGTACTTGTATCTATTTCTATTTGATTCTATTTCTATCCGAAGAAGTCACTTATTATCTTCCTTCTCCCTCCTCGGCAATTTAATTCGCTGCACTCCGCCCCTGGTTTCGCTTTCCCCGACCCCCAAACTGGAGAAGACGTCGATCAATCTGGTTCTGGCAGCAGCGACAGGTAGCACCTTCTACCTCATCATAGGTTCCCATTCAAAGCGGCTGCGACCGCGTCTTTGAGTGTGGTGTCCAAGAACGTGTTCACCTCCTCGTAGGACTTCCACTCAAGCATTTTCGTGACGCCATTCTTCATCTCCGCCAGCAGGCCAGGATGTCCTCCAACTGCAGCATTAGCATTCGCACTTTTGCACCAGGTCCCGTCGTCGGGAGAGGTGGGGCATCCGGCCATCTGACGTATGTTCGTTTGCGTTTCGTTGAATTCAACGAACTAGAGCACATGGAAGAGAGCCTTTGTTACGGTCTGCAAACAAATGAAGCAAAGAGAGAGAGAGAAACTCCAAACGCCTGCTAAATATTACAGCTCCTGTCGAATGGGGACAAGTGCTATGAAGTCAAGTAGTGTCTGGCCTCGTGCTCGGTGTGAACTGAAAGGGATAGGCTACAATGAAGCAAAGGGATAGGCTACAAACAAATGAAGCAAAGGCAAAAGCAAATAATGCTAATGAATGGGTCGGTCATTCATTCAAGAAATGCTGGTGCGCAAGAAAAGAGCAATTTGCTTCTGATGTCAGTGCGGACCGATGCTCGTCAACATGGGTTCATGACCCTGCTGTCCCCCACCGTATAATTGAAATTGATTCGTGTGTATGACTACGTACAGCACTATCTGATGAAAATGAAACAGGTGTTTATCATCTTCCAAGTCCAATTTCAAAGCTGGAACTGGATTGCTCCAACAACGAGCTACTATATTCAGCGCTCACCTGAGGTTCGGTAGAGGCGGTGAACGGCGGGGTTGACTTGCCCATCTTTGTGGCGGTGCCTTTGTTTTTCGCCTGGATCAAAGCCAAACCAGTTGTGTCCAGCATCCGCGTCCATGAGTGGCAGCTCGACCCTGCATCCCGGTTCTTCGTCTCCAGCTTCGCGTGGTAGACGCATCGGCCCCGCGATGAAGCATCTCGGAGGTGTAGGTGTGTGTAGACGTAAGTATTCGTAATTGGTCTATTATTATCAGCGAAACAAACCACGAATGATGCGACTTTACGATTATTCACGAGCAGGGCGAGCTGTAAATTTAGATTTGTACAATTTCCTTGTGCGGTGGTCCATCGGTCTCAAAGTACAGCAGCTGCTACGTCATTTGTTTATTTCTGTCTGTTCAGGAGGTAAATGTTACCAGAGTCGCCACTTGTCGACGTGAAGGAGAATCCGGCGCACCGATACGCGTGGCTTGCGCACTGACTTTGGCAATCCGCAATGGTCGAATGTTCGTCGAATGCTTCATACCCCTTCCCGACGTGCGCTGCCGCTCCCGAGCAGGAGAAGCCATCCTTTACGCCGAAGGAATCCCACTTCACATCAAGCGTCTGCCCCGTCATCGCCAGCTCGCCGGCTGGTGTTATCACGTTGTTTGGAGAAGTGGAATCACATTTCTTTGAGCGGATTCATTGCTTCCAGCACAAAACAAAGGAGACCTTCCCAGCAATACAAATTCTACCGCAGTTCAGAGGCGGGTTCGACCGCGCGCTGCTCGCGGCAGTGAGCGTGACCGAAGTGCACTATAAATAATTCCGTGGGCGTCTGGAGTGTCTTTCTGTGTACTATAGATAATTCGTCCATCTGAGGTACCTTTCTCTTTTTCAAGGTGGCAGTCTCGGTTATCAGCGAGTGACATGGCCGCCACTGTGCTCCCCTTGTAGTAGCATCGCTGCGCCGGAACCCCCATTTTCCTCGTGTTGTGCGATAAGAGGCTGTCGCCGGTCAGTTCGAACGTCTCTCCGGCGGTGGTTACGTCGAAGGCTACGCACTCTTCGTTTGACGCGCATTTCTCGTGGCAATCCTCTATGCTGGCGGCGTCGTCGTAGCTGTGCCCATTTTTTCCGATCTTCAGCGGAGTACCGTGGCAGCTTTTCCTGGAATGCTGGGTAAACTTGGAGCTAGCGCTAGAGACCACCGCGGAGACGGGGGCGGACGAGGCCGCCGCGGAAAGCAGCACAGCAGTCTTCATTTTCTTTTTCTACCACTACGTGAAGATGTACTAGGAGGTATCTTGGTACTGCCTTCGTTTGCCGGCGTCTGTGTTCCGGCTCCGGACGATCGTGCTTTCAGCTTCTTCCCTCTTCCGAGAAAAGACAGACGCCACCTAAGCACTGCTGTCGCTGTTGTTCGATGGATCGACAGATACTTCACCGATCTAGCAGCACTGCTGCTGCTTCCACCACAGCACCGCACTCGCGCAGTTGTACACCATTCGGAGAGTACGTAGCGGTAATATAGAAGCAACGCCAAACACGGCTCTTAATATCGTAGCGTAAAAATTACTTGACCAGCTATAGAAACAGGCTCGACGATTCTCTTCTTGTTTGGCAATGCATTCCTGCCCTCGACGCTGGCCACTCACGCTCGTGTTGTGCCTCGTCCGACGCAAAGAAAGAAATGAGAAGCGGGCGCCATAATAAATCGATTCCCTTCGGACTGGTGCTCATATTATCATACGATTTCGAAAAGCTGTCCCGGCATCCTCAGTTTCAGGCGCAGACTCTTTTCGTTTCGAGCATGAGCATCACTAAGTAATATTTGTTTCACAGTTTGAACGGCTGCGCATCTCTGGACACTGCTGCCACTGACTTTTCATTTGGGTCATTTTTGTAAGTCCTTCATCATTCCGCCATCTCCACATCTTGATCCTCGTCAGCGTCTTGCAACGCGTCACCTACGTCCCCACCGTCGAGGAAGTAGGAGTTGTCATCCCCCATTCCAGCCAGAAGCTGCTCCATATTGGTGATCCCTTCGCCGAATACCCAGCCCGGATCACTGTCCGAGTCCTCCCCGTCTTCCGCCGGATCCGGGTGCAAAGCCACCATTTCGCTCATCGCTTGGAATAGTTTTTCCAAGTCGCCGTCTTTGCTCGGCACAAACCGCACCTCTGGCGTGGTCCAAGCCCCCGCGTTGTCCTTGTCGCCGTCTTCGTCTTCTTCTTCCTCTTTCGCTCGGGCTACTGTTGCGGCTTCTCCGGATCCGGCCGCATCCTCGGCACAAGAAGCGGAAACGATCTGGATATCAGCAGGCCCATGGCGCTCCTCCTCGTCACTGCCATCACGCAGCTGGCAGTACAGACCTGTCATCACCGTTCATTGATGGCTTCGAATTCGATCGGGAAACCGCTCTACTCCAAACCCTACCAAAATCTAAAAATCTAAAAAAAACAAATATCAGAGCTCATGGAGCTGATACCTATCTGCTAATCAAGAAGATCTAGGGCCGCTACATTCTCACCAACAGCCAATTTCCATCGCGTTGTTAGCGAGACACGCTGGAGATCCCAGCTTCGGCCGCGTATTAACTATGAACATGAAGTTGTAGATACAATTACAATGTTGGCGATAATTTATCAAAATCTAAATTAATATCTGGCGGCCCACACACGCCCCCGGCCGCGCACCGAGGGCAAAAGTAACTGAAAATCTAAGATTAAAACTAAAGCGATAGATAAAATCAGTATAGCCACATAGCTCTTCGAGTACATGGCTTCGGGAATGCTGCGGGGTCTCTCGCGATTGCATGTAGCACAACGGTTGGGTACAGGATGGTCACCCTCTCCGTACCCGTTTCGAAGACGCAACGCTTCGTCGTCAGCGTGAGGGACCCGACACCGGAGGACGCAGACCCATGAGTTCTTGATGTTGCACCCGGCTGCTCACTCCTACCCCCCTCGCCATGATCCGGCGAAGCGAACAGCTCCACGTTCTCCAGTTGGAGTGTAATTTCTTCCGCCGCCTCGCCCTCCATCACGGCTGGCTGCAGCGTCAGGGGGACCGCAAACTCGCTCTGTCTCAACATCACGGACTTCTCTTGATGAGTAGAGATACTGAACCTCAAGTCCTCTCGTTGTACTTGTAGATCGAATTTTTTTTATTAATGTCAGCGGCACTACACCTCTGTCGTCTCGGATGAGTCCCGTCTGCGGTAGTGGTCGTGGTCCGTATTTCGATACTTAGCAGCGAAAGAATCAGAATTAGCGCCGCGAAGTAGAGCGAGCTCTGCGGCGAAGTTCCGCGAACGAGATCCGAACCATTTCGAGGAGCAACCAGAACCATCCGACTGCAGATCGTCGATTTGCGGTCGCGTTGATCAGTAGTCGCAGATCTCGATGCCCGATCGACGATGGATCAGAATCAGATCTCTTCATCGATCATCTCATTTCACGAAGAGTACGACCGAGCCAATTATTTTTAAGTGGACAGATTTACCGTTCGTCGGAACGCCTGCTTTCGTAGTCCTTCTTCTTCGTCGTCTTCTTCTACATTCTTATACTTAGTTGCAGCAGGACGGGTCAGTGGAATGATCATACTTTCTTTCATAACGAACCGAAGAAGACCTTTTTCTACATCTTGTTCTCGGTTCGCTGCTAGCTCCGACTCGATTCGACTTTATTCAGTCCTGCGGCTAATGCAATGACCCAGGGAGGACGATGCCCGCGCTCCTCGTCGGTGAAAGTAGTATACACCTAGTGAAACTCAAACTATGAATGCAATATTTTTACTTCAGTCCGCAAAACTATAGGCTGGTGTTGTACTAAGACTCAACCTCAAGTGCGAGTCGTAGCTGCTAGAACGGCGGGTGATCCCTGCCTCTTCGCGGTGATTGTCTGCTGTTGTGCGCGTTGTCTTGGACGAAGTTTTGACCCCACTTGCTGCTGATACCGTAGCCGCCGCGGGCGTTCGCTAAGCGCTGGCCTTCGTCGTTCCAACGGCCCCCCGGTGGGCCTCCCGATCCGGCTGCCGCGCCCAGCATCCTGGGACGAGACATGAGATATACGGCGTGGTGGTGGTCCTGGTGCTTGGTGTTGCCGCTTGTTGTAGATTTACTCGTGCACATAGACGTACTGCCCGGAGATATCTGCGGCCTAGCAGTTTGTGGCCCCGCCGCCACGTCGTGCAGCCGGTCTGATGTTGCGCTGGTCTCATCGGACTCGTTGTGGGCGATGGGCTCGTCCGCGGGTAGCGGCGCGGCAATCGGGGAAGCGGCCCCCACCGCTTCTGCGGCAAGAACCCGATTTGATGACACGAAGCCACCCGACGCCGACGAAGATGCGGACGACACGAAGCCTGGCGCCGCTACCCTCACCGGCCGAAGTGCGGACGACGGGTTGCCTCCGACGACAGGAAGCTCTACTCGCGGCCAATGGATCGCAGCTGCAGTAGGATCTTCCTGCTCCACGACGGAGGAGCCGGCTTCTGAACAAGTAGTTGTCTTCGCGCCACTGCTTCCGGCCGTCATCACTCGTCTCAGCCGATCCTCGGCATCAAACCCCGGGTTTTCCCGACCGTTTTGTCGCGTAAAAAAGGGCCGCGTCGCTTCGTCATCCGATGCACCCCCCGAAGCTGTACCCTCGCGCAGCGACAGGAGCTCGTGGTTTGTTCGACTCGACGAAGCAGCCGGCGAGAAGTGAACGCGGGGGGCGTGCTGGTTCCCGCGCCCCAAAAGATGAAGCGACTGCTTCGCCCCGCCACTCGAAAAAGGCGTCATTGTCGCGCGCTGCGAATCGCGGGGCGGCTGGGAACGTCGAGCTGCTGACCTGTTGATCGAGGAATACACTCATTTCTTTGCAAGGTGGAATTAATTGCGCCAGCACCTCCTGCTGCATTCTAAAAGTAAAAGACCATGATATTTTCGGCAGAAGTATACGTTTAGATAGAAGAAAGCACCACGATGTCTCTGCCGGGCCTGCCAGCGGAGCTGTGCCGCTGGCCACGCGTGGCGACGGAGCCCTGCCGCGCGCGCTGCTTCCCTGACCACCTTGACCGCCCATTCCACGAGGCCCCCTCGACCGTCTGCTTAAGTCCAAGAAATGCTGGTGTTCGGGGCTGTGTTCGTACGAGTGCGCTGGTGCGGCGAGAGCAGCGGCACCACTACTTCTGCGAGGACACCAGCTCGACGCGGTCGCGCTCGCACGACGGCGTGATTCGACGAAGAGGACTTCATCAGATTCCCTTTCCGTTACCGTTTCCCCTCCGGCACTGGTAGGAGTACAACCCCTCGTTCCCACCCCCCGGTCCGATCCGGGACTCGTGGCTGGCTGGCGCGGCCACATGCCGGCACCGGCGCGCACAACATCCGAGCTCGCGGCCGCGAGAAAAAATAATCTTCGTGGTAAGCCGGCTCGTCCGCAAACCGTCGCCGGCGACCGCATCGTTGTTGCAGCGCTTTCTTCGCACGCCGCGATTACCGGCACCGCGATCACAGACGGTCCGCACTTTTTTTGGAAATCGAAATTGAAGAAAGCCACAATTGTAAACGCGAACACCGCAATGGATCGTTTAGCAGCAACAGCACCAGCACGTATGAATGTTTATAAAAAAAGTAGTATGATGGCGAGCGGAGAGGGAGATGAAAATCGTAATGGAGATGCAGTACCCGCCAACTGGTGTAGTACTATGAAGTGATCATTGCGACTCACCAAACCTGGACAACAACATCAAGCGAGGTCGCGTGTCTTCTAAATTATTGCTACGTAGAAGTAGATGCAGTCTCCGAGTAGGTACCAAAACGTTGCGTGGGGCGAAACTGAGACGTAGACAGCATGAGCAAACTGTGGACCGGCCATTGATTTTTCTAAAATTAAAAACATTTTGATCACTTTCACTTACAGGGTTATTTCGTGTTCACGTCAATTCTTCGGCAACGAACTGGGTATGCACAGGAAGCGGGACGAGGATCGAGATAATTGTCCGGCCCGAGATAATTTGCTCGTACTCGAGCTGCAGGCCGGAGTACGAGCCAATGCTTGCGAGCAGTGGCTCTGGCTCGCGGCACACCACCACGCAGGGCTTTATTGATGTAGATGTTGTTGGAGTGTCTCCTGTATCAATTTTGCCAGCGGGGGGGGCTCCGCTCTGTGATACGGTAGAAAATGTGTGTTTGCAAATTCGACGGCCTGCCTTGTCGGCTCTGGCTTTTCACTCAGAAGCTTCCTCGCAGCAGAAAAAGCTCGCTGCGTCCCCCACAGAAAGGTCCCGCGAGGACCCAAGACTCTTAGAAGGGGACGGCACCGATCATGCCCCCTCCAAAAACTTCCCGAGCGCCTGCGTCCACGTTTCGTCGCCCTGCACGTGCTCCAGTAGCTTTGCTTTCTCCACGTTTTTGACCAGGACCTTGCCGAAGATAGCCACCATCTGCTGCTCGTATTGACCTAACACCGTTTCGCCGACGAACACCAGCACCCCCCGGCTCAACAGCTCCAGATCGCGCGCCAACCGCTGCCGGAGTTCGATAGTACCGGCGCCATTCGCAAGCAGCTTGCTTCGCAGCTCTGCGTCTACTTCCACGCGCAGCGGGAGGACCCTTGGTGGACCGGCTCCTGCCCCCTCCTCGCCCGCCAAGCTCTCGCGGTCGTGCAGCTGCGCTGCGGCCGCCACCGCCTTCGAGTGGGCGTCGAAGTTACTCTGCCCGAGCAGCAGCCGCAGCAGCAGGTTTTGGAGCAGGTTCTTGCCGAACTGCATTTGCGATAGGTGCGGAGCCCCGTACCTCTCCAGGTAGGTTTTCGAAACGTTCGTGAGGTACTGTACGAACCGCTCCAGGCTTGGCGAGCACGACGTTGCCCCCGGCGCTCCTCCTGCTTGGCCCAGCAGCTCCGCCCGCCACTTTCCGTAGAACTCCTGCGCGAACTGGATGTGCACCGTTTGGTAGAAGCAGTCCACCAGCGACTGCTGCGTGGCCCGCAGGTGCGACCACAGCTGCGGCGGCAGGTTCAGGTTGACGAAATGCCTGCTATTCCCAGTAGTATAATCCTGCTGCGCGTCCTGCTGCTCGCGCAGCTGCTGCGAAAACACGGAGAGCAGCTGGAACAGCCGCGCGTTGCGAAGGTGCGCCGGCGTGAACGCGAACTGGGGCTCTGCTGCTGCTGCTGCCCCCCCGACACCCGCCCCCGCGGCCGTCGACACTACCATGAGTCCCTCACTGTCGCACAGCATCTCCAACCGGGATATGAACAGCAGCACCGACGTCCGCACGTTCTTCACCACGGACGCGTACACAAAGTGCAAGGAGGAGGACGTTTGCTTGGACGAGGCGCCGCTGTTGTAGTTTTCCTTTTCCTCGGCCCCCGGCGCGCAGTGCTTCAATTCCTCGCCCAAGATCTGCACGTACCGGCGTACGTCCGCGGCGGTCGGCAACAGGTTCTGCTCACCACCTCCGGCCGCGGAGGTCGAGAGCACTTTCTCGCTCAGCATCAGCTCCACCGGCTCGGTGACGCGGGTCAAACTCGTTTGCACGAACTGGTTGTGCACCTCCTCCACCGTCGCGAACAGCTGCTTGCGGAGCGAGTAGCTGTTCGCGGCGGTGGAGGAGGTGCCGGGTTGTACATCTAGATCTATTTCTCCCGAAGTAGTAGTTGAAGAATCCAGCACGTCGAGGAAGTGCATCTGCAGCCGCTTCGCGAGGTGCGGAAACTCGCTCACCAGCACGGAGTGGTGGTAGCTGGAGCGCACGTACCTTTCGAACACCTCGCCGAACAGCTTCGCCCAGAACTTCTCGAAGAAGTTAAAGCGCCACTTCTCGTGCGTCACCGGGTCGGCCTTGTTGTCCAGCACCTGCTTCGAAAAAAACTCCACCTGCTTGACCACGGCGGACGCGGAAAGAAAAAAGGACTCCAGCAGAAAGTCCACCGGGTTCTGCTGCTGCACGCCCGCTGAGCCCGGGGGAACGGGGGTGCGGGCGACGAGCGGCTTCAGCAACTCCTCCAGACGGGACGCAAGGTCGGAAGCGAGGGCGTCGAGCTGTGTAGTTGAGATAAGTCCGTTTCATCGACGCGCTTGAACAAAAGCAAAAGAAGAATCGCGGAAAAAGAAGACGTATGATCGCACTCACATCCCATCAAAGGAACGTCAAAAAAGTGATCTGCGGCTCTCTTGCGGGACACACAGTCGGAAACGCGACGAGGTCGCAGTGATCTTCCTCGCACCAGCGCTACCCCTACGCCTACCCGATCCCAAATTATAACCCATCCGCAAGTTCTTACACTTAAACACTTACGTACAGTACCTCCTCCCCCAGTGTGTGTAGGTTGTAGAAGGCTTGTGCGGCCTGCTCCAGCATGGGCGCGTTGTATTCCCGCAGCCCTTTGTACAGGTCCTCGATGCCCCGCCGGCGCACCGTGTCCCCGACCTCCTTCAAAAAAAACAGCTCCCGTTTCAGCACATTGATGTTTTCCATCTCGCGCACGGCTTGTTCCAGCTCGTACACAGTGTTCGCGGCCTTCGCGTAGTCCTTGATCAGCGCGCCGGTGCCTGAGAAGGAGAAGGAGATAAATTAATACGTATTTTTTTTACAACCGTATAGAAGCAAGTATAGTAACCTTCTCCTTCTATTATCTCAAAAGCATCCAGCGGGCGATTTTGATGCTGAAGGAATTCGAACCAATTTCAAAAATTTTAGAATTTTTGCTTTCCCCCTCTGTTGGTGCCATTATTTCTGGCCAGATAAAAGCATAACGCTGCCCCGTATCCGAGGTTCTTGTGTGTCTCACGAAGTCCTCGCCGCTTGGCATCCCCACGAAGCGGTCCCCAACGGCGACGGGCATGAAGACGAAGCGTATGTCGATTCTCCGTGACCATGCCGCCGCCCAGTAGCAAGCGCATCACAAGGAAGCCGCCCACATGGAAAAAACACCGACTGGTCCTGCTCGCGTCTGCAGCTAGCTATCTGCCCCACGAAAAAAAAAGTGCAGGTGCAAAGGGGAGACCACCGATCCGACATGTCCGCGAACAAGGAGAGACAGCTTTCCGGTCGCAACGTCGTCGATCCCGCGACCAACTCACATCGTGCCTGGCGATTTGTTTTGGGTGAAACAGACAACTCTGCTCAGTCCTGCATGCGCACTTCGTCTCCGATAGTACTTTGTTTCCGCCGCAATGACTCACGCTGCGCCCCTGCTGAATGCAAGGCCGACTAGGTTCTGCATCTACTTTTAATTTACCCCCCTCCACTTCTATCAGTATCCGAAGCTGTACAGATCGACCGAACTAGTGCCGTCGCAGAGAAATAAAGTTCTAGCGCTAGCTCAATCCCCGTGGCCACCATAGACGCGACGGAAGCCGCCCCGATTTCGCCGCTCAGTTGCTGGCATGTCTGCCATCCTGATTTAGTGAGGGGAAAAGTGCGTAGCGACTAATTTCATAGATAAGTACAAACCCGCAGCGCCATTCTCCGCCATTCTGCTTGTGCAGACTGATGCGGGGGCAAGTACAGCTGCAGACGCAAAATTCTCCCCACAGCATGTTACGCCGATCAGATTGCTGGACCTTACAGTCGCGCTGAAAGAACGCGCCCAACTAACCGCGAGGGAAAGGCAACAAGATGAGGGGTCGCAATCTAGTCCCAGTCTTTTCGTATTTTCCCAGGGTGAAACAAGATTCCCGAAGCCAAAACTCGCCAGAGCTTTATCCGCGGCCACTACTTGCCCCATAGCAAGAACAAGAAGCAACTCATCGGGACACAGACTGCTGGCATTATCATTGTAAGTGGATACCTAGAGTTTCTATCTAATTGAAGACAGGCGGATTCTGTTTTAGTGTAATTGTAGCGAAGAGCAAGCATCAATCTCCCGATGCCGTACCGTAGCGGCCACAGCCAGCACGCACTGCCGCGTTTGTAATTTCTAGTTGACGTCGGAGCTGCTTCAGACATAAAGAAAGCGCGACGATGATCGCTCGCGCTTGTAGTTCTGACCCTAAGACATATCGCAATCGTTGCAAAGCATACCCGGAATTTTTTGTCTTTCGATGTTCGTAGAAAGGTGCGGACGACTGCGAAGCCAATCACAACCGCGCACACGCACTCTTAGCCGCTTAGGAGAGGACGGCGCGCCACGTAAGTAGACGAGGAAGATAGACACCATCGAGGCTTGAAGTTTTGTGGTCGGAGCTAGTTCATGTCGATTACGGTCGAGCGAAATGCTAGTTCTTACACGAATCGCGAGCGCGAAGATCGTTCATTTATTTTGGTTTTGGAATGTATAGTGCTTAGTTCTTTATTAGAGTCCTGCACGAGTTTCGGTCTCGCAAGAGATAACTGCCGGAATTTCCCAGCAGAGTCAGATGCATACTCATCCACCTGCCTCGTGTCGTCCTTCAGGTGAAGACGGCTCTCTTCCCAGGCCGGACTGCGCCGGCACTTTGGTCACGGTCTGTCCCGCCAGGACCTCCACCTCCTATCTTCTCCGCCTAGAAACCCGCTTACAACTCACCCCCCTCCGCCATCTTCATCACGCCCAGTGCTGCAGCCTGGGGAGCAGCGACATTGTTCCGGGCATCGACGGTCTCCTTCAACTCCGCGTACTTCGTCGCGACCTCGCGCGCCTGGTCCTGCAGCCAGGTGTTCATGCCGTTCAAGCTGGACATGTCGATCTGCCACAATTTCCACAGCACACCCTGGCCCATCCACTTCGTGTAAAACTCCTGCACCTGCTTGGTCGTGGTCTGCGCGTTCGCGAGCATGTCGGTCAGCTCGGATTTCGTGTTCACGAAGAGGGCACCCACCTGCCGCTTCTGCCACAGCTGGATGCAGTTCCCCAGATCCTGCATCGCGCCCAGGTGCTGTGCGGAGTTGCTCAGCGCGGTGACGGCCTCCTTCACCTTCGCGATGACATCGGTAACCTGCAACTCAGTCGGGCTGGGTTTGCAAAGGAGTATTACGGTGGCGTGCGCTGCCACGTACGAACCACTGATGGTGGCGGACGCTTTCAGCGCGTTGGTTTGCTCCGCAGTGGTGGCACCGGTCTTCACATACTTCTCGGCCGCTTCCGCGTAGGTTTTCCACTCGTCCTGCTGGCCCTCCTTCACCTCCGCCGACAGCTGCACCGGGTCACCATACATCTTCAGCTTGTCGAGCAACTTGTCAAACCCGACGTTGAGGATGTGATACTTCATCGACAGCCGCCCGCTTTTGAGATGGTTCTGCTCGATCTTCGACAGCTCCGCATGGATCTCCTGCAGCGCGGTGAGCTGGACCTTACTCACGATGCTCTTCAGTTTGTTGACCATCGTGCTGCGGTTGGACACACCCAACAACGAGAAGACCTTCCCGGCCGTCGGCGCGATTGCGCAGAGGATTTCGTGGGTCGTGAAGGGGTGCTCTTTGCACGCCTTCTTTTCGGCATCGGATACCGCCTCGCCGCGGAACAACTTCCCGAGGTTTTTCCCGTGCGCAGAGGAAGTGGTCGCTTTCGCGGCCACTTCGACGAACGGCTGGAGGGCTTTCGCGAGTTTCCAGCCCGCAGAAGCTTGCGAGTTGTTCGGATCATTGAGGTAATTCGTGACCGTGGTGGAAAACTGCAGCGCGGTCTCGTCCACCATCTTGGTGTAGAACGTCCCCAGCACCGCCGTGATCTCCGGGTACTTTGCGAGCCTGAAGTGTAATGGTAGCCGAGTTCATCAGTGAGGGAGCATTGAAAACAGACGAGGATCAACATACGAAGACCTCCGCCAGCACTCCTGCACTCTCCACACACTACACGGGAGTCGCAACGCGAGCAGAATCCTGAAGGGCTCTTTGAAGCAAAATACTCGTTAGGACGAGCGCAATTTAGATTTACACTTTCACTCTTTGCGCGGCCCTCTCGCTCGTGTATACGTCGCAAGCGAACTATCTACTATTTGGAAAGCCTGAATCTTCGAGGTCATTTTCTACAGATGCCACCCGGTAAAACGAGAATCGCGCATGGTATAATCGTCTATCCTTCATTACATCTGGTATTCGCTTTTCTCTATCATCCCTCTCGCCAAGTATAGATAAAGTGCCAGGCTTTGATGTCGTCCAATGTCGCGAACTCCGGAGCCGGGACCACGGTGACTTCTTTGTTCTTCTCTGCCGCTCGCAACTCCCCCCCGTCGGCGACTGCATCAACAACCATCTCGCTCTTGTTGTTCCCCCCCTTCTTGCCGTGCGTGCGCTTCTGCCTGCACTTCATGACGACGCGGGTAACCAAGATCTTCGCGAACTTGCGACGGTCGACGGCAGGAAGTGGAAAGTCGACGCGGGAGCTCCCGAAAAGACCGACCATCTTGCTCAGAGACGGCCAGTGCGTCGAGCCCTCCATCAGTTCCTCCCCGCGCTTAATCGCCCGATCGTACTCCATCGCCGTCCACTTCTCGACGTCCGTGTCCGAGCACGTCTCCAGCGTACCATGATACGCACTCAAATCCCCCGAAAAAGCGAGCCACTCCGCCTTCTGGGTCGCGTTGTCACCGATCGCAACCGGCGGGGCGTTCGCGATCGCGTTACGCAGCGGCTGGGCGCCGGGACGGTGTTCGTCGAAATCCCGGAGGATGTTCTGCATGTGGTACGCCTTATCCTTGACGTAAATCCGGGCCTCCATTGCGACCATCGGGTTCGAAGCATTGACCTCGGGACGGCGTTGCGAAAACGTTCGCACCGTGTCGTCGGTTTTGCTGCGCTGCAGTTGTTTCTTGGGTTTGTCGTTGCCCTTCTTCACGCTTTTCCCCCCCGACATTCTGCCTGGCGCTGCCGCGTAGGAAGAGAAGAGAACTGCGCAAAGTACTAGATGCGCGGAGGAGCTGGTAGCGCGACGGCGGGTTTCCGTCGGCTGCGGAGTCCGTTGGGAGCGAAGAACAAGAAGTGGCTTCCGGCTGATAACCAGCCGCAGTTCGAACGGAACCTAGTGCGTACGAAGCCCCACGACGAGAGGAGCTGCGACTGCAAGATGGGCGTGCTGCGATTGCCGGCCGGCGCTGGACTGTGAGTAGCCTTGCCGCCGCTGAGTTTTTGCCTGCGTCTAGACCGACGTGCTTCCTAACTGTCTGTGGCTTCGCGGATGAAGAAGTTGTGTTTAGTTGCTGCCGTGCTTGAGAGTAGTACTCTCTTGCGCGAGTCTCTTTCTGCGTCTCGGAAAAAAACGCTACTTGTTTCTGGTTGGCAAAGGGGTGAACGATGTTGGCAGACGTTGCTTACTATTGAGTCTAACAATTCGGGGCGTGCTGTGGTGTCAGTCTGACTTGACGCAAATAGTTTTTTTGCCATGAGTGATCGGTCTACTCGCTCGCGCTTCTTTGCTCCCTCGCGCTGCTTCCGTTTCAAAGTACCCAGCCACGCGTAGACTTCGATAGCTGTACCCCTTTCGATTTCGATTCGCAGTCGATATTCAACGCGAGTGCTCGATATTCTAACGAGGGCGCTTCTGGTGCAGAAAGAGCTTCGCCTCGATGCGGCGGGGCGCCGAGCGATCCGGGAGATGGAAACTAGGTAGCTGCGGGGAACCGCAGCTGCGGCCACCGCCTCTCATTTTCGACTCGATCGAATTCCTTGGCGGCTCTCTCCTGCGTGTTAAGGACTGAACGCCACAGGAGAGCACTGCCAGCATGCTAGCGGACATCCTACGGCAGATCTGAAAAACAGAGAAGCCCGACCGGGAGAGACAGTAGAGAAAAAACACCGAGCTGCGCAGTCGCGCGGCGGTATACAACTGCAAACAGAAAAACAAGATCGCAGACCCTAAACTTTTCACATCAATCAGCGTCAGCGAAGCACGCCACTCGCGCCAACCAGTGCGCGACCCGTATACCGCGGAAAAAACTTATACTTACGTGGCGGACCCCCCTCACCAACAGAACAAAGTCCGATAAGCGACAACACGACAAAGAACCCGCACGCACGGCAATCCGGCGGCCCGGATTACAGAGCTCAATCATGATAGGCGCGGTAGCTCTGCCAGTTAAAGTTGCTTAGCTTAGATTCGTTTCTTGCCCCCTAACAGCAGTACTTTCTTCGGGGTCGCTTGTTCTTCGAGCAGCTCAGCTATCGGGAATCGGACTGGTGTTGGTTCTTACTTCTATCCCCGGGCCCGGACTAATGTTAGGAGCAGTAGATGTAGGTATAGGCTTTCGTTTTTTTATAAGCGCCCCGGGTCTCGCGTCAAGTCAGCTCACCTCGCACTGGCCCTAAGGCCGCAAGCAATAATTTATATATATACAACGGCGTGGGAAAAGAAAACGAGCCAAAGCTAAACGCCTGCATTTTCGCAGGCGTATTTCCGCGCGCCGTCCCCAAACCGCACGGAGTCCGGGTCTTCGCGCACTGCCGCCTCTCCACGGCGCGGCGCCTTCAGCTGGTGCCTGCGTGCAGGAACCAATGGCGCCCGCGAGCAAGATCGGGAGATCGCCTCCGGGCTGCAAGTTCATCAGGGGAAAAGCGGAACTCGGCCGCAAGTCCTGGCCACGTCGCGTGGGGGACGCGAAGCCGAACGCAAATCACGCACCCACCAATGCCACATCCTGCCCCCGACTTTTGCAGCAGCAGACGCGGCGTCGCGAACTTTTGCCACAAGACTGCATGTCCTCGGTGGTCCTGCTCCTCAGGCACAATCTGGAGGCGGTCGCTTCCTGTTTTCAGAGCAGAGATTGGATCTTGCGTTCGTTTTTGGCCGCGGACCTGAGAAAATTCCCTCCAGTCTGGGGAGCAGTCCGCTCCAGACCACGGACCACGCCTCATTTTGGAAGTTTGGCCAAAGCATAAACCAAATTGAGACGGTCAATCTAAAAATCTGACCAATTTCAGACGGTCAATCTAAAAATCTGACCAATTTCAAACGGTCAATCTAGATTTTGCGAGCATTTCAAACGATCAATCTAGATCGCATCTATTTCTCATCTTTTAATTCAAAAAGGTCATCTATTTGGCATCTATTTCGCATCTAAATTGTCATTAGTTATAGGAAATGGAAAATAGATGAGTATTTAGATTGGCCGCAGATGTGAAATAGATGAGAAGTAAGTGGAAATTTTGGCTGTCCTCGTGAAGTAAGTACCTGGCGCTTCCGGCTCGGTGCCCCAGAACCCTCTGCCTTCGCACAAGTCCCATCTCCTGTGCGGAAGCGACGTCTCCCGCCTCCACTGCGGCTTGTTGTGCGTAACAATGCATCTACTTCTACATCAGCAGTTCGTCCCCGCCCAACGCTGGAAGGCCGATTTCGTTTTGTACAGCGGGGGCGGGTGGCGCGAGGTAGACAAGTTCGGCCTTCGGGACTTCGCAGTAGGAGGCGACGGCCATTTTCTCGCCCTCGTCCATGTCGCCCCGGACTTCCGCAATCTTGCTCGTGACCTCTCCGAGCATTCGTTCGTAGTCCCGCGACACTAGTGCTAGCGTTGCCTGGTCCGCTCTGTAGGTGTTACTTTTCAAAACCCCCCGCTGCGCGCCCTCGATGAGCCACTGCTGCATGTGACTCCACGCGAGGAGCAGCAAAGTACACCACTGCAAGTCGTCGGCGTCGCCCGTGCGGTACGTTAAGCGCCGCACCCCTCCAGTAACCGCGCGAAACGACTGAAAGATCTCGAGACCCACAACGCGCTTGTATTCTTTTCGGGTGCTACCCTGCGCGGAACACGTCAAGCTCATTCCGAGCTCGTGCGCTGCTGTATGGGTCGACGTCCCGTCTGAAATGCGCCACTTCCCCCCCGGCAAATATTTATCGACCCAGCCCGTGACCTGCTCCGTGATTTTGCGGCGCGCTCTTGTTATCTCCTTGGCCTGGAGATCCGTGATTGCGATGTAGTTCGAGCCGTGCCCAGTAGACGACGCAGAAGCACTCTCTACCCCCCTGCATTCCAGGCCCCCTGCTCCCCCAGCCTGCTTTTCGGCGAAGACGACAGCATTGCGGGAACTACCAGTGGTCACTCCGTTCGCCCCGTCGAGTTTCTGTCTCTTGCTCGGGGGACCCTCGGCTATGCGGCCAGCTCTCCCCGGCTGCATCTGTAGCTCTACCCCCGATCGCGCGACGACGTGCAACCCCACTACTGCCGCACCCGGAGCTGCAGCCTTCGCCGGCTGATGCGCTGCCCCGTTTGGTTGGGCGCTCGCCGCTGGGGTATTCAGCTCCTGAAGGAGAAGATCGAACGGATGGAGGTCGGCGCCTGCAGTCGTCTTCTCGTGCCCTATCGTTTGATCCTCCTGCACAGGCTCGGCCGCCAGCTGCTGCTTCGCGCGACGAGTAGCTTCCAACTCTGCAACCAGCTGCCACGCGCCGCTGTCTTGTAACTTCGCCGACCACACTGAATATCGCCCCGCAGCATGTCGCTTCGTGAAATCGTAGTCGGTACTGAAGTACCGGTCGCGGGGGCCGCCAGTCGGCGAAGGGTACTGCGTTCCGACTGTAGGCCGCTGCGCGGGCCAGGCGGCAGAGGCGCTTCTGTTCGCGTTGCTGGACGCGCTGCTGCTGGACGCGCTGCTACTCGCCCCCGAGGACGCGCAGCTGCTGGACGGCTGCGGTAGACGCAACGCGACAAATTTCATGGGCTTTCGCAACACCCACACCACCAGAAGAATTTCGAAAGAACCGTCCGCAAACTCGAACGCGACTGCCAGGTGCGTTCCGTCCCCCATGTCCGCTTCCTCCCATTCGAACGTCTCGGCGGCGGACACGGGGGCGCTGTTCTGCTTTATTTCCGTTGCGTTCTGCGCGGCGGCAGCTCCTCCGACGCCTCCCTTTTTCGTGCTGCACTCGGCCGCAGGTTCTATCTTCGTCCGGGAACTCGGCTGCGATTTTCTTCTGCGACGGCTTGTGAAGTGTCGTCTGGTCAACGAGGCCGAGAATGTCCTGCACCAACCGGTTTGCAACGTTGCGCCACATCTCAACCTCCCCGAGCGAAAACTGGGCCTCCGGCGGAACTGACACGCGCGCGCGCTCCTCTACCTGGCGCTCCCGATGGGAGTAGAGGCCCCAACTGCGATCGACGAAAGTTTTCACGCTGTTGTAATAATCCAGCTCACGCTGGACGACAACTCGCCGGGCGCGCAACTGGTCAACTTGTTCCCAGTACTCCTTTTCCATCTGCTCCTGTCGCTGCTGAAAATCGGCGCGGGCCTCTTCATTGTATGCCAGCGCTGCCTCCACGTATGTCGACCACGCCTCCTCGCCGAGAGCTTCCCGGGTGGCGAGGCGGTTTGCCACGCCAATGCTGTGGCCCGGCTGCTCTGCTCCACATCTGGTCATGAGATCTGCGCGCGCGAACTCCTCAGGTATTTTTTGTCTGCAGTGCTCGTACCGCCAATCGGCTTGCAAAAAGTCGCTGATGTAACTCAACTCAGCCTCTCGCGCCTCGATCTGCTTCCCCAGCTTCCGCCCCACGTGCTCCGCATCGATGGCGGAGATGCCTTTCGGGGCACGCGAGTCCTGCGACCGCTGAAGCGTCGCATGCTCTCCCTCCACCTCCATCGTGTGTTGCGTCACGCGGCTCGCGACGGCAGCAAGCTCGTCCATGAACTCGGTCGCGCTGTCGAACGGCAATCTTCGCCCCGAGGGCGCCTCGTCGTCGTCTTCCTGAAGATATGCTTTGCAAATTTTCTGGATGTGCAGCAGAGCGATCGACGCGGGATTCCCTTTCTCGTATTTCAGATCCTTCATGCAAAAACCCCGGATGCAGTTTTTTCGAAGCAAGACCGGGCCGAGCTCCCCATATTCATGGATGAACTCGAAATGCTTTCGAAAGACACTGCGCACGACTCGCCCGTAGAACGCGCCCGCAATCACGTGAAGCGCATGCCTCGCTGCCTCGCTGTGCTTCGCCGCGTCCTCCCTCTCCGTCCTACCCATCAACCCCATCAGCAGAAGCATATTGTCGACGCGCAGCAGCAGCAAAGCCGCGTCAACTTCCTCGTAGAATCGCTTGTGGGCGTCCTCGGCCGGCAGCTTGTTCGCGCCCTTCTTCGCTGCGGTGGCCTGGAAGTGTTCGATTGGACGAAGCAGAATCACGACTACTAACATCGTGCAGTCAACGCGAATGCCTGCGCGCTCGTTTCCTGCGAAGTGAAATGTCGACTGCTTGTCCAGCAACCCCAAAACCCAAGCAACGACGAGGCGGGCGAGATCTGCTGCGCACCGAATCCACCGGCTGAAACTGGGCGGCCGGATCCCCCGCGTTGCACTCTGCAGGACCCCCATGACCCGCTCCTTCGCTAGCTCGGGGCCGTCCTCAAGTTCCTCGTCCGAAAGAGCGAAACCGAGCGTCGGCCCAGCAGCAGGCGCATTCTTCCCAGCGCCTTTGGCATGAGGCCGCGAGATGTGCATTTTATTTTTGCAGGAGCGCGGCAATATCTTTCTCCTTCTGCGTCCCCGTCGCGTCCGCCCGCGCTGGGTCGTAGGGCGTACCCTTCAGGAACAAGCGAAGAGCATGCGTCAGAGGGGTCATCGCGCTTGCAGGCTCACCCCGCGGGCGTACCAGCGAAAACCGAGACGGTCCGGTAGGTACTTTGACGCGAGCTTGAAGATCTACAGCGTTCCGAACCTGGACGGAAAGCTG
>RXOD01004190.1:0-26449 GCA_005223375.1 Amoebophrya sp. AT5.2
TCCGAGCCGGCGGAACAACTGCCGCAACGAACATTCCATGATCCTGGTCCCCACCCTCACGATCGAAACGCGCCCCCGACATGGTGTAGTAGGCGAAACCGGCGAGCAACCCGCAGCCAGCCAAAGCGGCCAAGACGAGCCCGACGACGAGTAGCGTGGAGCTGCCTCCGCTGTCCCCGCCGGAGGGGGAGGCCGCCGCGGGAGTAGAATTGTTCGTCGGAACCGAAGTCGCGTTAGTCGTCGAGTCCCCCGAATCCAGTGGCGAGGATGCCGAAGCGCCGGCCTGTGCAGGGGCAGATGTTAGTACACCCGACGGCTCGGCTCCTGCGTTTCCCGGCGCCGTGGTGATGCCCCCATCCGGGCCGAACGTCGTCGTAGTGGCGGTGGTCGACGTGAGACCCGCATTCGGCTCGATCGTCGTCGTACTCGCGGTGGTCCCGACCGCTCCACTGCTTCCTCCGCCGACCACGCACGTCGGCGCCGCCGACGTCCCCGCCAACGACGCCGCTCGCGCCGCCCAGTAGCTCTGGATCTCGGTGCCCTGCCCCTCGCGGCACATCTGGAGGTACTTGGAGCCGAGGGGCGTCAGCGCGTCCGTCGCTGTGTTGAACAGACTGCTATCCCGGTCGTAGAACGCGGAATTGAACGAGTTGGCACTGAACCAGGCGATCCCGATCACGCTGGGATCCTCCAGATACCGCGGGAGGATCTTCTCCAGGTAGTGCTGCTGGTCGGCGAGCGAGGTGCAGGGGAGGCCAGAGCCGAAAGTCGTGCTGCCGTGGCCGAGAGCAGTCTCGGTGAGCCACAAACCCTGCAGATTGAACCCGCGGTTTAGGTTGAACCAAATCGCAAGGAAAGTGTGGAAGGGGCGAGAGCGAGAGCCGGCTGCTTCTGGTGCCGATGATTCTTGTCGATACGTGCGTCGGTCTGAGAGGAGAAGGGTCGACAGAGGAGAAGAACCAAGGGGGAGGGAGAGGGACAGCTATGGAGGACCGAGGACCGAGGAAGAGCCTAGCTATCATTCGTTTCCCTGAAATTAATCCCTCATGTTCAGATGCCTCCCTGTCCCTCAGCTGCTCTACGCCAGTACGAATGCTTTTGTGTCGGGCGAGGCCTCCACCTACGCGAATCAATCCCCCCTCCCCCGAGGGGTCCTTGGCGGGTTAGTCGCGCCCGGTCTTGTGATGAAAGAGTAGAATACGACTTACTAGCTTCTGCACCAAATAAACATCGACTTGTGAAACAGCTAGCTCTACTCTGCCCGTCTCGCTATTTTTTCATGCTTCCGGTTCTGTAGTGGTAGTCCCACTCTTGGTAGATGTTGTCCCCATGCACGCCCCCCGCGTTGTTCATGCAAACGGGTTGGTAGGTGTGATACCCCAGGTAGTGGATCGTTTGTTTCCAGTGCGTGAACCCGCCGAATCCCGGCGCCGAATTGTCGTTCGCCAGTGCCTCCAGGAACTCCTCGTACCACGTCTTGCTGCCGCTGTGGGCGTTGCTCCCGTACCTCGCCGGCAGTGCGTACGCGATGTGCGGCCCCACGAACTCCTTGTACCCGCCGACCTCGTACGCTCTCCGCGTTTGCACTTTCCACTCGGCCAGCGCTTGTTGCACCGTCATCGCGGCGCCCCCCGCCGACGGGTCGTGGTCCGGCTCGTTTTGCCCGAACACGAAGGGGAGGATGTGCCTGCAGTCGCTTCCGAGGCTCCCCGCGGAGACCTGGTCCACGCGCGTGATTTTCGAGGCGCCGCCGTCCGCGTCGAAGCCGTAGTTTTTAGCCGCGGGGTCGAGCATGCCGCCACTCCCCCAGAACTGCGCGGCGTAAAACAGCTTGTTGTCCCGATACGCGGCCCCGTCCTGTGCGCCGGTCACGGGGTGGACGTCGCTCGCGGAGTGGGACGAGCCGCCACCAAACGTCGATCCGGGAATCAGCGTGCCATCCCAGTTGTACAGCCAAGTCAACCCGCCGGCGAGCGCGGCGGTTCGGAGTTTTGCGGGCGTCACGTTGCCCTTCTGGCACTGGGGAAGCGAAGAATTCCCAGAACAGCCGGAATTCTGGTCGTATCTGGTTTTGAGCGCGACGCCGCACTTACCGCCGACGGAGCGAAAAAACTGCGCCGCCAGGCTTTGTTGGGCCAGCTGCTCAAACGCTGATATCTGCGAATCAGACGCGACCCGCTCGCCGCTGTGCCCGAGGTTCCGCACCTTCACCTGGCTGCCGCGACTCGGGCCCGCTTCGAGAGAAACTTCTAGAAAACACATCAAAACCACGACGAAACACTTCCGTCTAGACCACATCGGGCGTCGCGCACTGCGCCGATCATCCCCGGCTCGGGTATCACCACGCATGAGGCCGCTTTTCGCTATGTTGTCCTGAATAGAGAAGTGGATTGATCGCGCAAGCAAGGCGGTGACGTTTTTCAAAATCCTTTAATGCTACTGCCAGCTGCAAGGGAGCAGTGCTCTCTTCACTTCATTTCGTTTTCGCGCATGCAAAAGAAGAAGTACGTGGCTCCATGATACTACGTCTCGTTAAGTCACTACTGGCTCAACATAAATCCGAAAAAGCGCTACAAGAAATCTGCGACAAGGTGCAATGACTGTCAGGACAGAGAAAATGACGCACCACCACCACATGGAGACTCAATGTAGTATGCAGTTTAAGTAAACTAAAACTAAACGTCGTTGGCATTGATAAAGAAGCCAGGCCGACTCCTGGAAAATGCCCGTGAAAGCTTCAGCTCACGACGTGACCGAAGCTCATGGTGCTACCTGTTCGCCGATTCAAAATGTTTGATTTTCACGCAAGAGGTACAGTTACAGACTGTGCACACTCAACAGCCGAAGAAGGTGCCAGGAACCGCAAACAATACCGAGCGCAAAACGTTTTTTGCCAAGGGTCCACCACGCTGCAACAGCACACCGAAAGCGAAACAAGCCAGTAAAAGAAACTGAATGTGTACATCAGACGAGCCAGAGACATCGAAGAAGTCTTTCTCTTTGTATTATAGCACCAGTAAGCACAAGAACTAGAGGGGAGAGCAGCTAGCGAAGTAGTACGTCAGCAACGATTTCAACAGCGTTCCCGTCGTCCGTCGTCGTGCAAACATTAGTAAATCATTTAATTTCACCGTATTTTTGCGCGTTTGGCCCATGACCGTGATAAGATATGTCCATCGAAGAAAGTTGTTCGAAACAAAGATGCCGTTCAACAAAAATTCCGAACGCTTCGTCCGCGCCGAGATCTCTTTCGAAAAGCGAATTAACTTTAACAGAAGTTCAAAACTATATTTTTGTTCTAGGTCCTTTCGTTCAGTCTGGTCACAGCCGTCAGTGCTGCCGTGCTCCGTCTGTGGCCGGCCGGCGATCGCGTTTTCACCAGCGTTTTCAACAGCGGCGGCAGAACCAGAATGTGATCTCACGTCCCTACCGCAGCCGTCCCCACACGCGGCTCATCCCTTCGCGCGCCCACGCCCAGTTGTTCAGACCGCAGAAAATAGTGTGCAGCACCCCGCAATGGCGCAATGGGTAGTTTTCATCACGGGTTGATGTAAATAAAGACCCAATAGTAGTTGTTCCTCCATCAGCCCACCGGTCGGACCACAGGGGGGACGGGGAACCCTCGCCTAACCCCTGCTGTCCCGTCAAAACGGACCAGTTTTGGCGCATCCGCAACGCGATTTCGGCCTCGCGCGCGGCCCGCCGCAAAGCCATTTCGCGGTTGCCGTGCTGTTCCCATCCTCCCAGCCAAAGAACCCCTTCCTCGACCCACTCGTTCGCCAGATGCCGCTGCAAAAAATGTAAAAACTCCGGCGGAGGAGGCTGTTCTCCGGCGGAGGACGTGGAGGTGGTCGTACTCGGTCCTGATGCGAGCCGGTACCTAACCACGTCAGCCAGACCTCCGGTTTGGGGGCTCTCGTTCATGAGCGCATCGTCGTCGGCTTCAAGGTCGCCGAGCGGGTCGTCAATCAACCCCGCGAAAGCCGATGAGGGCGGCAGCCACGACGCAGGGCACAAGAGCGAACTTCGAGCTGCAGCGTCGCCGTAGTCCGCTGCACCGGGCCCGGATCCGGCAAGGGCGCTGGCGCGCGAACTAGAAGTGCGCGTTTCCCCGATGAAAGGCTCGGATACTTCTTCACGATCCCAGCCCATTTGCTGCACGACGCGCCGTCGCTCGCGCCACACTCGTCTTAAAATGAACCGCATTAACTCGCGAAACAAATCGCGGTCCATGCTCTGAGACTCCAGAAACGCAGTGTCGTGCAGACCGCGGCAGATTAATCGCGTGTGCAGCGCGGCGTGGCGCGCCAACTCGCTTAGACTGCTACCTCCTGCTTGCGCCCCCGTTGCGAGCGCCGGGTGTCGTGCCTCCGCGGTCTCCATCGCGAGCGTGAGGCTGAGGCCTACGCTCGAGAGGGACGGGAGACGGCCTTCCCAGATCATCTCCAGCTCCTCTCCCCGAAGGCCACTTCCGTCTGGCGGTCGCTGCCGCTCTCCCCGCGGATTCAGGTTGCATAGAGGACATCGGCGAATCCCTTGCTCCTTCGACGTCCGCACGCAGTCTACGCAAAACCGTGCGGGACAGCCGCAACTTATTTCCGAATCAAGAAAAAACCGCACCGCGGAGGACGTAGCGACTGGCTGGAAACAAATGGGGCAGTCTGTTTCTCCTTGCTGCCACTGCTGCTCCTGTGACGCCTGCAATGCTGACCCAGGACATTGCTCAGTAGTTGTGGATGCAGCCGCGGCGCTCTCTGACGGCAAGGTACTTTCCGCTGCAGGAGGACCAGGAGGAAGCGTAGAGGCAAGAGGTCGTGTTACGACCGCTGCGGTAGTCGTAGTTTTCCAGAAATTACTTGTGGCTGTGGGGCACGATAGAAGCCACTTCGACAACAACAGTCGGAAGGCACGAAGACCTCCTCCAAGAAGTAGAACCATTGTTCTTGATTGTGCCTACTTGGCAGCATTTAGCGGATCAGAAGTGACAAATTAAAATTCTCGACGTCGACCGACCTTGCATAACAAGGCTCGTAAGCAGGGTTGTATCTATGGCTCTGACAGCAACTGCAACGCGCACGACACGAAGCACCAACTTGCGTCGAAATCTGAATGAAAGATTTTCAGTGAAGTCTCACGCACCTCGTTAATATCGATCCATGTCCATCTATCGAATATGCATCCTGTTTGCTTCAGCTTCTTGAGCGCATTTTGCTTCGAAAAGTGAAGAATTCGGCGATGGACTACTACTTTAATCTATCAAATGACTGACGGATGGACGGATCGGCACGCAGATCAGTCGATCTCGATTTTCGCCATGTTTGTTCCTTCGTTCTGTACACATCATTGCGATCTCTTGATTGAGCGACGCTGCAACCGAAAGCACAGAACCCGAATGCTCCGGTGCCGCACTTTGCCTCGACACCACGCGGCACGCAGCTCGAGGGAATCAAGTTAGTTTTTGTTTTGGAAGGGGATTTATCCTCGGTTAAATCAATGGTAAAATGTTTTGGTGTCCTCTGTTCTCGCAGACGGGTGTACAGTACGAGTCAATATTTTTGCAGCTTAATGCAACTCCTTGGAGATTTCTCAATCGTCATCCCTAACGGCAAACAAGCGTCGACGGAATTACATCAACATTTCGGAACTACCTACGTATGGGTGGTTCTCGTCGGAGTTCCCGTCTCAATAATCAAAAGAAGTACAAGAAGGCACAGTCGTGCAACCGTGACCGCGAAAGCAAAGCAATAATCAACTCCTCCCGCCGCATGATTTTGACCGTTCCACCGTATTTGTTTTTAGTCAGTTTAGTGATGTACATGTACAAAACGAAGTTTTTTTAATTGTTTTTGCACCGAGACCGATACCGAACTGGGCGTGAGCGTGCGCTGTAGATACCGTTGATGTACAACTTGGAGACAGACCGTAGCCGTGGGAGAGCAGTCAGACCGTAGTTTTTGGAGTACGGGACAGCTTTGCCGTAAAGTTGGATGGCTTAAATAAAAACGGCACGGCTCAAGTATTCACAAACACTGGCTTTTATGTGAGCCGCTGTGTGTTGATCCGCTTTTTTCTGAGGATGGATGTCTGTATGAAGAAGCCGTCTAGCGGCACAGTAGGCTTGCGGAAGATGATGCGCTACACCAGGAAGTGCAAGCTACTCATCCTAAACTCAACATTACTTATTTATTATCCGCACTTAGGCGTCATGTCACTGGATCATCGCCCGCCCTGGGTCGCGATTTTTTAGGTAATGTTTTTATAAAACTTGGAAACCGTCGCTACCAAGTGTAACATCAGTACTGGTGGCGCCCGCATGACATCACGAGCCTGACATCCATTTTTCTTGTCGATCTAGAGTGATTCTCCTCTACCGCGTGGAAGCGAGATTTTCGCAGCGAGCGACGCTTACTGGCGACGGCATGCGGCTAGCAATAGAGGCACGAGTGCCATCGAAGTCCGACACGGACACTGCTCGAAGCTAACATTTACGAAGCGAAATTTTCCTTCAACTGCTCGCATCTCACCCGACGAGGTTGCCCATCTTTTTTCTTTCGTATTCTGCCTTCGCACGGTGCTGCTCTACCATCATGTCCTCCTCTAGCGTGTCGGTCGTGAAGAAGCGCCACACGTGCACCTCCTTGCGTTCCTGGCCGAGGCGGCGGCAACGCCCAATCGCCTGATTCACCTGCATCTCGAGGCGCTTGTAGGTCGAGCAAGAAAACGGATGCACAAAGATAATGTGGTTCGCCGCAGTGAGGTTGGCACCTGAAAGAATATTAAGTAGCTGAGCTGCATAGAACCAACTCTGCTTGAGCCCCCGCTTAGTCTCATTCATTTCCCAAGACAAAAAACCACGCATGACGAGGCAATTAGACTTCGTGAGTCGTATAGGGAGCACCTGCGGACATCCTCTGCATACTGAGGAGCAGAACGAAGCTCGACTTGTGCGTGCGTCCCTCGATCCGCTCCAGCGTTTTCGACGCGCCTGTCTGGAAGGCATCCAGCGCCGCGCACTGCTGCGCGACTCCTCCGTGGCAGTCGATGTAGTCGAGTCCCAATGTGGCCAGTGCGGCCGCGACGGTCTGCTTCAGACTTTCGTACTGGCAGAAGACGATCACCTTGCCCTTGCTGTCCTGCTCACGGATCTGGTGCAGAAGGAAACACATAGCGGGGCGAGCTGGTAACTGGTAAGTAGACAAGTGATATACGTGGTCAGTGAAAGTGAAACGTTTGTGTTCCTAAGGAGAGGCTCCCCTTTTCCTTTGGTGCTCCTAAGGAGAGGGCTGCAGTTTCAGGACCAAACACGACTTTCAGCTGTCGGTAGACCACTGGCACCCTTGGCCTTGTAATGTACGAGCACCCAGCTCACCCACAGCTAACAATATCTATAAGAATAAACCGCCACCCTAGAAGGTGCCACCTTTTGGCCTGCTCCTTCCAGGCCCTAGCACCATTCTACCTACTGGCTTTCAATGACCCCCCTCTGTCTCCCAATGGCTCACCTCCCTCTCGGCCCTAGTCCCCATCGAATGGCGCTGGCGGGGCATCTCTGAGGCAGCCTCCTTCTCTATCGCGCCGGGTAGACTTCAGAGCGCCCTAATCGGTACTCGCGTCCTAAGTGGGGGCCCATCAATTTCAATACCTATCACTTACACAACTTCCTCTTCCCCAGTTACCACCTGATCCCTTCCTAAAACACAGCTTCTGGATCTTGCTCCCGAACATGCCGTACTTCGAGAGAAAGAGCGACTTGGCGTCTTTCCGCTCCTTTCCCTCCCCTGCTTCCTCTTCCTCGTCCTCCGCCACAAGCAGCTTCGGAAACTTTTTACGCACCAACCCGTTCACCTCCGCATCCTCCACCGCTGCTTCACACTCCTTCAGCGACGTGTACACGCGACCTGAAGTAAATAATCGACGCAGTAAATAAATAAGCTGTCCGAGGATAGTAGGGGATGGGGGAGGGGCAAAGTCTCATCCAGCAAATTGTACCGACCGCCATCGCCTCTTACTTCCATCACCCACTTTCCGTGCGGGTGATCCGATCATGAATATAATGGTCTACTGCTACTCGCTGTACGTGGTGGGTACGGAAATGAATCGGCGAGACGAAACTGGATGCGAAAAATTTTTCGCAGTACTACACGACTAAACTTAAACTTACTACCGGTGTTTAGATCGACGTAGACCGGGTTTGCGGCCGCATTAACGGGGTGCGTGCGATCGTACTTGTAGACCTGCTCGTAGACGTCATACCAGCCCTTCTTGGGTGGTTGCCAACCGTATAGGCCCCAGTTTACAGGAGGTTGAAAAAAGGCATTCAGCGGCAAAACAAAAGCAAATCGAAAATATGATCTTTTACAAATTTATTAAGTAACTGCGCCGCTTGTGGGATCTAGATATGACCCCTAACGCGCACAGTGGATGGACTGACCAACAGACAGTCCGACCATGTTGAGCAAAAGAGTTTTATTTTGATAACCTTAGCAGCCCAGAAGCGCTCTAAAAGAGACCCTTTACCCATTGCCGGCTGCTTGTTGAGCATATGCAATTTATTTCAACCGCCTTCCTTTGAACCGAATCGAAAAGCCGCATCCTTTCGCGCATCGCATCCCACCAAAGGCATGTAAGCGAAGCATCAATACTGGCGCTGCGTCTGGCCGGTGCGGCCACCCCCACCGAGACCAATTCATTCGTCCCCACGAACCCAACCCCAACCGCCGCCGTCCTATTTCGATTTGGTTTTGGAATGATTTTTTCAAAAATAAAAGAAGCGCTAAGCCGCGATGCATTGTTTCGACCCTTAACCGAGATGTTTTCACACACTCGGGGTAGACCGGCTCTGCCATATTGGAGCACTCTGCCGCGCGCGTTCGCCAGAACATCTCCTCTTCGCTGAAAGGGATATTCGGGTGCAGCGTTTCCCACCGGAGCCGATCTCTCTTCTCTCGTTTCTCTATCACTGCTTTCGCGTAGTCAGAGGAATCAGGGACCAGCCCAGCCCTCTTGTATTCCTCCGCGCTGCGAACAATCACCGTTCCGGGAAGCGCGAGAAACCTGTGGTAGTGGTAATTCATTGTAGCCGCAAGGTCGGTAAAGTTGAATACACAAGAAAGTGAAAGATAAAAGATGCTTTAGAATAATTTTCTATGGCATTGACAACCACATTTCGTTCTCCATCGTAGCGGCGAAGGACAAGGGGCGGGACCGGGAGCACGTGGACCTCGACGAGCAATCCAACGCTCATTCATTCGGACAAGCGTAAGTATGGTCGTCGTCGTATAGTACCAATCGCGTTTTGTTCGGAAAATTTTATGGTCCGGCAAGTTTTTCGTTAGAGAGATTTCGAAGAGTACCCCGAGTCCGGCAGCTTTGCCTTTGCGTTTAGTCGGCCCAGCTCCTGGCCGGCTTCCAGCACCTTCCTGCGTTTCAGAATGGTCTGCGAGGCCACCGTCTTTCTGCTTGCTTTTGGGTCCGCCTCGAGGTTTTCCGCCTCGCGCATGATGCGGTTTCCGAGCAGCAGCAAGTTTTGCACCTCGTCGCGGACCTTCACCGCTTTCTCGCGAAGCGCCTCGCGCCCGGCCGCACAGTCTGCGGCGTTCCAGTTCTCGTGCTCCTTTCTCACCACGTGCTTGCGCAGCTCCTCGACGCTATCCACGGGTGGATACATGTAGCGTAAAAGCTGCTTGCGGTTCGCCGGGTCTGGTTCCGCCATCACTCTGACCCAGTCCCGGTTCAGGTCGATTTTCTCGCCGTTTTCTTAGAGGTGCAAAAAAAGCATCTGGCAGCACATTCGTGCAAATTCTGCCCACATGTAACGCCGCTAGGCCTTCGACCTCTACGCGGACGGCTAATGAATCTGGGGACCTAGCAGTAGTCTTGATTCTACTCACTCCCACGAGACAGCCTTAGAGTACGACGGACAAGACCGACAAGACCTAAAGGAGCGCTTGACATACTTCAACAAGCCGCCAGAATGGTTGCCTCAACAACTGCGCACGTAGACGGTGACGGAATCAGTAGAATACGAAAAACTTCATCTGCTGTAAACTTTGTCTGTCTATGGTTACTTGTTTGGTGGCCGGTATTCGTGCGTCCTTCGGGTGCAGCTGTGAAATACAAGCAGCCACAAATTTTTCCGAATGGTCCACCAAGATGCATACCTATTAATTTTGTTGCGTTAATGTTCCTCGTCCCACTTCTTCCAAAGCCCTCCGTTCGCCTCCAGCTTGGTCTCGAAGTGCGCGACGAGCCAGTCCGTGTGCACCAGGGTCTGGAGCTGCTTGTGCAGGCCCGACTTGTCCTGGCTCCACCGCGGAAAGCAGTCGCCGTCCTTCGCTCGGTCGCCCACGATCCCCCGACGAGCCAGGGCTTTCCGGCACTTCTCGTCCTGGATCTGCTGCTGCAACTCAGCGTTATCCTTCAGCGCGAGCACCTTGCTTTGCTCCTCCGGGTCGTTGTCCCGGTTCAGTCGCAGGTCGGCGACGTCCGCGTCCCGGGCCAAGAAATCGTCGTCCTCCTCGTCCTCGAACTTGTCGCGCGACTTCTTTTTATTCTGTTTCTTCGCTTTTTTCGACTTCATCATCTTGTCCTCGTTCCCGGCGTCGTCCGCCGGAAGCAGCCGCTCGGAAGATTTTTCAGCTTCCACTTTCTGCTTCTTCGCCACTGGTTCGCAGAGTTCCTCCTCCATTTTCTTGCGCTCCGCTGCGAAGCCTTTCGCACGTGCTTGCGCCTCCTCCAGCTTCCCCGCGAGAATGCTCATCTCCGCTTTCACCGTGTGGCGGCGGCAAGTCGGGCAGTTGAACGTGGGGCCGAAGTTCTGCATGCACTCCACGCACATGGTGTGCGCGCACTTCGTTAGAGGGGTGGAAAGCCCATTTTTGGCGCCATATCTGGCGCTGCTCCTTTGGCTTCTCTCGCGATCAAATGCGAGACAAAGTACGAGACGAAACACAACACGACACAGACAAATCTCTGGCGTCTCGTGGCTGTCGCTTTGGGATGCTTGCTCCCTCCCTAAGTCGTGCAAAAGCACACAATAACACCGGATAGGATAGAAGACAAAAATCGCCAGGAGAGTCAATCAATGAATAGGCTGTTCCTCTCCTTAACTTCGAGATCGCCAGCATGTTCAGCGGCAGGTCCTCCCCGAGGCAAATCGCGCACATCCGCGCCTCCGCCAGCTGGTCCTCCTCCTCGTTGTCCTCCTCCAAAAAAGCGCTATGATCGTCCCCACTCTCGATTTTCTCGCGCCAGTTCTTCCCGAGGAAGGACTCCACCTGCCGCGTCCAGAATCGGTACGGCGCGTACGCGGTCACCACCTCCGCTAATGCGGCCTCCATCTGCTTCAGGCAGACGCGCCACCAGTCCGCGGCTGTGCCCAGCATCCGCTTGGACGGCTCCGGAACGTACTCCGCGTGCCAGTTTTTCGTCACGAAGTTCTTTGTGAAGCAGGGATGCTGTGGCACGGGCGGCACGGGTAGCGAGTAGGTTTCGCGCTTGTCGCCGAAGACCGGATCGGTCGGGTCTGTGGGGAGGTCGCAGAAAATGGTCTCGGTCGCCACGAACGGAACCCAAGGCATTCGCCTCTGCAGCTGCACGTGCGGAATCCCGGGCAAAACGTGCGGACCGTTCGTGCTCGGCTGCGTAAACTCAACGTCGAACTTCTGCATGAAGTACTTCCGCTCGCCCAGCTTCAGCCACGGCGCGAGCTCCCGCTCCTTCACCACCCCTGCCGCCCCGGGCCCCGCCCCGCCTTTCTGCAAATAATCTACCGCCTCTGCTTCCTTCAGGTACACGGTGTCCCCGATTTCGAACTCCCACCCCCCGAAGCTCTTCTCCGTCTCGTCGTTCGTCATCTCCAGGCCCTCTTCCGGCAGGTTCATGTTCGCGCGGTTTTTGGGGGGTTTATCTTTATTTTTCTTCATTTTGCTCTCCTCATGGTCTGCGGCCAGCTCGTCAGTCTGTTGGTTCGGTACGTCAGGCACGAACGCGAAGAAGCGGGCGAAGGCCTTCTCTTGCATGCTCCGCGGGAACTCAAAGCCGATCCGCCGCTTGCCCGCCGCGGTGTATCCCCTCGACAAAGGTTTCAGGCGGTCCGCGAACAGAAGCTCGATCAGCTTCTTCGCAGACGCCTTCGTTATCATCCCGGTGTGTGCCAAGATTTCTTCCTTCGCGGCCCTCAACTCCGCGTCGACGGTCGCCGGGTTCGCGTCGCGGCCCCCGTCCAGTGCCTCCAGCCGCTCCAGAAACAGCTCCGAAACGCCGGCACACCGGTGCGAATCCGAGTCGCGAAGCAAGACCACCTTCCTGTCCTTTTTCGTGGTGACCGAGACCGCCTCCGCAAGCTTTCTGTATACTGTCAGGCTGAAGCGATCCCTCCCGTCATTAAAAATCGCCCCGGCCTCCGTCACCGGGTTGGAGACAACTTGCACCTGATTTTTTTCCTTTCCCACACGACCCGCAGCCGCACTTGTTCCCGGACACGTTTTATTCTGCGCCAGCCCGTAGAATGCGAGCGCGCTACCTGCAGCAGTAGAGTCTTCCCGTCCGAACCCGAGCATGCGCCGAAGCAGCTCCAGCTGGATCAGCCCCATCTTTACCTTGCGCACGTTGTCGCGCCATCCGTTCCGCTTCTCTTCGGTGACCCGCTTCGTTTCCGCGCAGGCGTTCAGCCCCCGCGACTCCCGGGAGGTGGCGAAGTGGCTACACAAATGCAGCAGTTTCTCCCGCAGGCTCAGCTCCGACTCGGGGAGCGGGTCCGACCCGAACGCGATCCTCTCTCCTTTAGCCATCTCCCTGCTGCGATCTTTAAGCGCAGGTGCTTGTAGGTACTGCAGGTGCTTGTTGCGCAACGAACGGAACTTGTTCCAGTAGAACATCTTCTCGATGCGCGTGTGCTTCACCGGGACGATGTGGCTGACCAGCTTGATGTTCTCCGCCGCGGTGCCGGTATTCTGCCGCACATACGTGTTCAGAAACCGCTGCGCGTTGTCGACGAAAACGGGGGAGCGGTCCCAGGCGTGGGTCTTGCACAAAACGGACAGCCGTTGCTTCTCGTACAGCTCGGGCACGGGGAGGTAAAGAGTGACGGTGGAGGGCCGCGCGGTCTCGTGGTCCTCATCATTTTCATTCATCTCGTTACCAACATCACCAGCTCCTTGGGTATAATCCCCGTGAAGCTGAAGACCCCGTTCCGGCTCGTGTATGACGACTTTCACGGGCGCGAAGAGCTCGGGCCCGTTGTTGGTCTCGCCGCACCGCTCGCAGCGAAAAGCGTACTTCGTGGGCGGCATGTGACCCACTTCCTCGTCGAACAGGTCAAGCTGCTGGAGATGACCACTCCCGCTATCCGCGTCCCCGATCCAGGGATCGTCATCCTGCAGAACGAACGCGTTTGAGCCAGTGGCAGAGGAGGTAGCCAGAGATGCGCTGTTGTCGAAACCGCAGCAGTTGCAGATCTTCTTTCGCACGTCCAAAAGAGTGACCACTTCGGCACACTTTTCCGGTGGGCGAAGTTGTTTCGGCGCGACAATTCCATAAGTTCGTGGTGCGAACTTGTTTCGGCGCCACAATTCCACCAGTTCGCGGTGCTTCGGAATACGCCAGCAACTGGAGAAGACGCGGCTGCTCTCGAGCTCTTCATCGTCGTCGCGATTGAAGGGATCCTCCGACATTTCGTCGTCGTCATCCCGTTGCGCGGCCCCGGCGCCCTGTTGCTTGTTCTTTTCCTTGTCGACGAGCAGCGGGTCCCAAAACGGCGGCACGCCGGCCGGGCAATCAATGTAGGAAGACCCACACCATTCCATGTCTTTGGTGGCCTCTTCGTCGGGGACAGCGCTGAGGAGAAACTCGTCGCGTGATGTGCTGCTCTCGATGACGCTGTTGTTCTTTTTGTGCCCCACGATTTTGTACCGCAGAAGTACCTCACGCCCCTGCTCGGTCTGCTGGTGGGAACTCGACGCACTTGCGGCAGCGGATGATCCCACTTCCGCGTAGTTCTCCTCAAACTTTTGAACATGACCTTCTTCCCCAGACGCCAAAGCAGGGTCTGCCCCCTTACCCGGCAGCTCGAACGTGCTGAAGTTCAACGCTCCGACGTCGCGGTGCGACTGCTTGCCTGGGCGGGAGAAGTGATTGCGCCCGTCATTGATTGACCGCAGACCGTGCACCACGTGGAAAAAATCACGCTCGAGCCGCGGCTGCGGCACCAAGTCCATCCCGAACGCGCTCGCAAGGTAGGCTACGTCGGAAACAGTGTCCGTGCGCGGAGTTCCGGTAAGACCCCACCGGTAAGCCCCCTTTATGGAACACAGAATGCGGCCCTCCTGCTCCTTCAACTCCTGCACTTCGTGAAACTCATCAAGCAACACCTGGATCAGGAGGATCGAATATATTTATTAGAGTGGTTCAAGAAGTCAGTGTACGGCAGCAAAAGCAGATGCAGATCCGTCCCTCGCAACACATAAAAGATGGGCCATCGCTCTGAGCAATCGATGCACTTTATGATCGGTACCCGCCGGAAGAAGAACTGCTCCAGCAATGGAAACGTTTTCTGCAGCGCCTCGTCTTTCGGCTTTCCGTCCGCCTTCATGCACTTTGTTCGCGTGTACTCCCGGATAAGTTCCCCCACCTCCTCTTTGCTTCTAATGTCCGCCACCGCGTCCTCCTTCTTAGCGAACTTTTTACCGTCATCCTTTGAGCCCACGAGCAGCTCCTCCGCGATTTGCTTCCACCGGTTCTGGTATGGGGCACTCGCCACAAGACGAATGGTGCACACGAGCAGGTCTTGGTCCATGACGTCCTGCGGAGTCATTTCCTTCAAGGGGTTCACGTTCGGCACGAGGGTGATGCGCTTCCCCACCTTGTTCTTCTTTGCGTCGTAGCTTCCGATTTGCCCGCCCATGGTCCAAACAGTGTCCTTCCACCCCTTTTCCGGCTGCAGCCACCCCGGCAGAAACTTCCGCACCTCTTCGACCCACTGCTTGAGCAGGTGCGAAGGCACGAACAATACGGTCGTCTTCGTCGCGCTGAAGTAGCTGTTCTTATAGGGCACGGGGAAGGTAAGGGGAATCACCGACGGGATCGGCTTGGTCGTCTTGGGGAAATCCTTGTTGGCAGTTGCGAATCGCTCGACGAAGGACGAGGTGGCTTTACGGTTCGAGCTGCCGGGGGCGAGAGAAGCATCACAGTCCACATCGACACTCTCCGCCTTCTTCGGGTTCTTCTTTCCGCCCGCTTTAGCCTTCGGCTTCGCAGCCGCTCCTTGCTTGTCGTTCTTCTTGTTGACCGGAGCGGGGGCCGTCGCCTTCGCCTTCGGTGTTGCCTTCGCACCACCGGGGTTCTTCAATTTCGCGCTCTGGGCGTCGCTCTTCGAGTTCTTGTTGGTATCCGCCGCTCCTGCTTTTCCTCCCTTTTTCTTGTCACCCTTGCTCGTCTTCGTATCAGCTGTTTTCTTGTCCTCGGCTTTCGCGTCTGCTCCCAGCTCCTGTTCCTCTGTCACCCTGCCGACCGCCGCGGAATCGTACGCGATCAGCGCCAACGAAGTGCTCGTCTTCCCGCCGCCCACCTTGTCGGCCAGCAAGCCCCCGCGCAGATGGAAGTAGAAGTCGGACGTCATTTTCTCGTCCGTCTCGGCGTCGATTCCCAAGCTGCGCTCCATGCGCACGCGGAAGTGCGGATCCTCCACGCGCTCCCGACGGATCATCCACCCCAACACGCGTCGCTGGTGGTCGTGCAACGGAAAATCCGGATTCCAGTCTCTACTCGGCCGGGCGGCAAACAAGGGATCTTTGCGATTATTGCGCAACTCGAAACCATCCTCGTTGTCATCGTCGAGGCCATACTGCTCGGACTCCTGAATTTCACCTCCTAGCGGCTCTCCCGCAACGTTCCGCGCGCTCCCCGCCGCTGCTGCTCCTGCTGGCACGACAGCATCAACTTCCATCGGAATGAGCAAATCTTCGTTGTCGTCCATCCCCTGCCGGCTGGCACTGGGAGGACTTGCGTTCGCATCCGCGCCAGCGCTCTTGCTTCCCTGCGCACTGCCAACTTCCATGGAGTCGTGCCCCGACTGTGAGAATTCCTGCTCCACGTCCGCAGCAGCGCCCCAATTTTCCGACGCCCGCTGTTCGAGTGTCAAGTACTTCTCTGCTTTTTCGTTTGCGCGCGCGATCGAATCCGCGAAACGGGGGGCGTAACACGCAGAGACACCTTGCCACTTCGACGCCTTGTCCAGCGCACGTTCCCGGATTCTCAGAGCGTTCCGTTCGGCTTGGACAGTTTGCCGTCGCGCAGAGATCGCCGGGTCCTCGTCGTCGTCTAGAAAATCGTGAACCAATTCGTTGCTGCCGTCCGCAGCTGCAGGCGCCTTGTAGCTGGGGACATTCTTGATGTTCTTCTTACTTGCAGTGGCCGCAGCAGGGACAGCAGGGATGGTTTTCTTCTTGCTGTATTCATCCAGCTTGGAACCGAGCCCCGGCTTCTTGCCATCCGCGGCTTTCTTTTCGTTCACTGCTTTCTGCGCCTGCTTCTCCTGTGCCGGACTCGCAGCTGCGCCACTCTTGTTCGCGGTTCTACCGACGAATTCTCCGTCGACGATTTCGTCGATTTCCTGCTTGAAATCCACGAACGCTGGCAGCACGCCCCCTGACACTCGCTCGTCGCCCTCCTGCAGATGGTGGAACTCCGATTTGCTCACATCCACCACACCCTTCCAGCCCCGCTCCCCTCCCCCAACCTGTATCACGACGTGCGTGGGCACGTGCTGCACGCCGTCCTCGAGCATCTGCCAAGCCATGCGCTTCAGCAACGTGGCCGTTGTTGGACGCTGCTTCTTGCGCTTCTCCTTTGCCGCTTCATCTTCGCCGTCTTGGTCCCCCGCTTTCTTTTTGCCTTCCGGCGCTGCCGCTCCGTCGGTGTCAACATCCGCAGCATCTAGCGCAGCACCGACATCCGGCACGGCGGCATTGTTCACAGCATTCTGAACCTCGCCCTCGTCGTGCGCCTGCGCGGACAGCGCTAGCGCGTACGCTAGTTGATCCTCCTCTGATAGCTTGTTCACCTCGCTTTCGGTTTTTTTCACGAAGCCTCCTGCTTCCCCGGCTTGCGGCTCCCGTCCGCTGCTAGGTTTCACGACTTTACCGTTCACAGCCGCCCCTGCATCTACCTCCTCCCCGCCTTCGGCGGCATCTCCCTCGCCCTTTCCCAGTCCGGCCGGCTGCTCTGGGTCGACCAGATCCTCGAGTAGGTCTGCGACAGCGAATTCCGCCACGGAGTTGATCCCGTGCTGCGCGTAGTACTTCGTATTCGTGGTTTTGAAGGCGTTCCCGCGGAGGCGGAAGGGGCCGTGCGGGTCGCACACGAATTGCATCATGGGCGCGCGTAGCGCATCCGTTACGCGGAATCCCGCCGTGGCGTCACGGGTGTCGCCGCGGAACTTCAAGTACCCGTCGCGCCGCACAATCCCCAGCATGCTCTCGGCGGTCTCGTTCAGGTCGCGGATCGTGTCCGCTTGGTCGAAGCAGAACGTCCGAGGAAACCGGTTCAACGGAGGAGCCCGAGAGGACACGTCGGACACCATGGGTCCACTGAGACCCTGGCTCTCGCCACCGCCGAGCATGCCAAATTCATCTTCCGCTGCGCCCGCGGCGAAGGCGCCGACGTCATCCCTGTCGGGACTCGCATCTGCCAGGAGCAGGCCGTGGGGCTGCGGAGGTTTGCCGAGCGGAGAACCAATGGAAGACTTGGACTGCACCGCGTGGTGGTCGAACAGCCCCCCGCTGGACTCGCGCTTCCGCTTCGAGGCGGGCGACGACGGCATCCGATGCTTTTGCTGGTTTTCGCGTACGAAAGGTGTCGTGTCTCTAGGCCTTATTTCTCACTTGGAATACCTTGAAATGAACTTATCTGCACGTGCCCTCTGGCACCGAAGCTAAGAAAGCCGTGAGGCGTTTGTTCCCGCCTGGAGAAGAAGAAGAAACAAAATGCTACGTACTCACGTTTCATTGGCTGGAAATTGTAGCGATCACTTCGCAGATCGTGCACAGAAGCACGGAGAGATCTATCATCATCACATGTGGTGCCCATTCATTGCGTCCGATCATTCAAGGCAAAACGAGCGCGCTCTCCGTCGAGCGCAGCATCCTGTACACGAAGCTCAAAACGAAACGATGGATCGCGACCCACGCTCACTGCCAGGCATCATTCGAATAATATCTATGTACGAAAATTAAGGCCTCAGCGTGGCCCTCGACGCAGTATGACAGCGTCTCAGCAGGTCTGCTAGCGCTTTGCTGTAGCAAAGAAATTTGTTCAGCTCTGCATCTTCTTCATCTTTCCACACGCAAACAAAGCTCGGGAGCGCAATTTTTCGTCTCGAGTGTTTACGACCCGCCCACGGGGACTGACTGGCTGCTGCAGTAGGGAAAGGGATTCATTGTCGGTACTCAGCACTGTCGCACAGCTCATGAGTAGAAGAGTTGTATTATAGAGAGGTGCGTTAGTACAAGAACCTGCAGCCGTGCTGCGACCACGTGTTATTGTCACGCAAGATCTTCATACAGCCCTCGTCTGGATTTGGATTTTTTTTTTTTTTTGTCTGGATTTGGATTTGGTGTCCACGCACTTAGCACCAGTTCCAGTAGGAAGTTGAGCACTAGCACTACTCAGTTCTGAGGGGACCTGCCAGTATTAGTGTACAAAAACAAAATCTCGGGCTCGCGGTCGCTTACAAGCGAGTTGGTTCTTACAGCACGAGTCGTTTCTTTGCGGTGGGTAGGCATTTGTTTCCAGCTTTTGATTGGTTCTGTCCGACTGGTTACCCGTCAAGGAACCGCTTGCGCAGGCGGCGTCGCGGCGACTTCCGGCACAAGCCCGGTCCCCCGCGCGTTCTTTTTGACGCGCGACGAGATAATTGGAACTCCTAGAATGGTTGCAGCGCTGATGAACTCCGATCTGACGCATTCCCCGCCCATCTCGCTCATCTCGCCGTGAGTCGCGTCCATCTCGCCGATCTCGCAGTGCTTCCATTCGCAGGTCACGTCTGTCACGGCGGCAAAGTCATCCGGCCCGCTCTTCTTCTCGCAGTACCACAGGATGCGCGCCACGTCTAGGTACACGAAAAGATCGACCTCCACCTCATCTTCTTCATCCTCCACTACGAATTCATCCTCGTGATCCCGCAGTATCGCCTCCGCTACGTCGCCTCCCAGCACGATGCTTACCGATGCCTCCTGGTCAGCTTTGATCTGCTCCGGCGTGCGCGCGTCCCCGTATTTGTAGTCGTCGAAGAAAAGCTCGGGGGAGATGTACACGTCTAACCAGACGACCGCTCGGCTTTTTTCATTATCGGCGCGCTCCTCCGTTCTCAGTCGATCGCCATGTAGCAGCCTTGTCTGGTGCTGGAACGGCGTTCCACGACGAACCTCGATTTCGAACTCGCGCGGCAAGTCGTTGTGATCCCCGAAACAAAACGTGTACGTCCCGTCGCGATCATTTAGCTCGGCTGCACTGATCCAGAGATGCCGCAGGGCTTTGGGATGAAATGTGGGCCGCTTGGCTCCGAAGGTAGGAAGCTGCACGGGGACTCTGTATCCTGTACCTTTATCGGCTGGGGTTCCCCGGAAGGCTTCGACCAGCACCGGACTGCCTCTCACATCAAGCCGGTATACGAGGGCGCCGGAACAGTTGCACTTGTCGACGTTGGTCGTCTGCCAGCCGTACACTTCCCCCGGGCCATCGCGGTAGCAGCTCGGTAAGAACCGCTCAAACTTCCGGAAATCCGTCACGAAGGTCATGTATCGCTCCACGCAGTGGTGCGAATAAACCAGTGTTTTCGTAGTTGGCGCCGAAGGGTCGACCTTTTCAGCCTTGCTCCTCGCGGACAACCGCGACAAGAAGTCGTACCCGCGCTGGAGCAGGGACGTACCGGGTGCGGGAGCCGGAGCAGCCTTGGTCGCAAACGCAGCTTTTTGCGGGCGCCTCTTATTACCTGCGTGAGCGTAATGGACTAGAATTTCCTTCGTGTGCCAGCCAATGCACAGATCCATCATGCGCCGTGGGAAGACTTCGTGCGCTGGCACGAAGCCTGCGGAGAAGCCGAGCGGCGCGACGCCAACGTATTCCAAGAGCAACGAGTGCAGCTCGAGGGGTACAAACACGGGGTGCGCAGTGCCCGACTCGCGCTGCGACTTTGCAAAGCACACGCATGCTGCAGTGACTGCGCGCACACTCGCTGTTTTAGCCGCGCGCGCGCGCGCTTGGCTGATCTCCTCGATTTCGAGCTGGGCTACCTGTGCCGAACCGCGTTCGCTGTAAGACGCGGACGACCACGAAGCTGACATGTTTTCCGCCGCCGTTCGAGCAGGATTCTGCTTTTTTCGGGCTTGTTTGCTACAACTTACTCTGTTTCTGCTGATCGATGCACTGGAAATAGGCGCGCAAAATTTGCTTGTTATAACATTTTGCTTGTTAACATCGGCCAACCACAACTTCGTGTGCTAGTGCTTTGTCTATGTTGATGAACTTGTACGTAGTACGGTAAAGCGCATCACGAAAAAGAGCGATAACGAGAGCCTCCCTGGGCTTGTCGGCGTCGAACTCGAACGCTCGGTCGAATCAGATCACTCTCATGAATGCACGGGTGGTCCTTTCGACATTCAAATTTTGCTTAAAGAACCACGAAATCGGGGCGCAATTGCTCGACTTTATGTGCGCGTGATTCACCGAGGTCTGATTTTTTGATGAGGTTTTTGGATGAAAATCTATCAAAACCACTTCTTCTATGTGGAAAATCGTCCATGCGTCTTGCTACAACATCCAGTCTGGACATCGATGAACACAGTAATTCATAAATGACAACTCAACAACATGATCGTTTTTCTTATTCTTCCAGCACCAGCAGATACTCCGGATAGATCGCTTCCTCCACCCTGAGGCAAAACTCGCGGTGGCCGCCGCCTGGAGGCTCGCACACGTGGCTCTGGTACTGCTCGTGCAGTGGCAGGTCGGAGAGATCTCTTACGTTTGCCCCGACATCAGTGTCTCCTCCGTTCCTCTTCTTCGCCTCCAGCAAAGACGCGGCGTAGGCCGAGTCTTCTCCGGCAAGCCGCTGCGACTTGTACCTCCCCAAAGCGACGCGGCAGACGAACATGAAGTTTCCGGTGTAACCGAGACTCTTCCCCGCGTCCTCAGCCAGGTAGATGGCCCGGCCAAAGACGCCGCCCCGGGCGTAGCTCATCCGCAGTCCGCCCTCCGCGATCCCGATCGCCGCAGTCGCGGACCTAGTCCCGTGCACTAGGAACACTTCGTTCAAGGAGGAGTCCAGATCATCCGCGAGCCCCTCGCGCTCGACAAACATGCACCTGGGAACCACCTTCCACATGGGCACAGTGGTCGTTGTGGACGACGTCGTCGTGGAATGATCCCCGGGGTTCGCCTCTCGATTGGCAGCCGCGGTCCGCACGCGCTGCAGTTTGGGAAAGAGCTGCTCCTTCAAATAACGCTTGTAGCCAGCGTAGCGGGCCCACAGGCCCGGATTGTGCAACTTGTAGGCAGCCTGGACCACAGGAATGCGACCCATATTAGGCCCCGGAGCCCGAGTTTCCGCGAGATTCGGGCCAGGGCCAGCGGTGCGGCCAGCGTGCCAGATACCACCGCCATAATTCCAGTGGACCAGCACCTGTTTCAAGCGCTCATGCAGTCTTGTGCCGACACCCAGCCGTGTTGTGGTGAGCGTGGGTGCCCCCACAATTGTCGTCTTTTTTTCCGTCGAGCCCCTTTTTGTTGTGCTTTTCCAGCCCGCGGTCGACTCTGGCTTGTCTGCGGAACCCACGGTCGCCTCTTGTGTTTCTGCCGAGCCCACGATCGCCTCTTGCTTGTCTGCGGAACCCGCGGCCGCCTCTTGCGTGTCTGCTGAGGCTGCGGTCGCCGTCGTGACTCGTGGCTTCTCGGAAATAACGGCTGCGCCCCCCGAGGCGGCGGTGTCTCCCGAGCCCGCCGACGCTGCCATGGGGCGTCCCTCCTCGGACCGCTGCAACGAGTCCAGGAGACGAATCACGTCTCTCGGGGATTCGACCAACATTTTGTCAGTCACAAAGTCTCAGTCCCGCGACACTGACAATACTCTTACTCACTTGTTGGTAATACGCAACTGGCTCTTCGGTTAGTACTTGAGAATTTAAGTGCGGCTTGTTAACATGCGGGGAAAAAAATTCATGTTGGCCTCTGAGAATGCATTTGGGTAGTAAATTTCAAGTAAGTTAGTGGTGCGACCACTGCGGTGATGTTGATCGAGAATTCACTCTCGGGATCATCTCAAAATTTTTTGGAGGACGAAAAAGGGGCGCGAAGCCCCTTTCGGAAAGATCACGAGGTGGCTTCATCCGAATTAAGCTTGCTTGCACATCACTGCGCGGTTTTCTGTCGGAGCCAGCTCCACCTTTGATCTCTGTCTGGCAGTGCTGACGTTCTGTGGCAAGCAAGTTCTAGCGACTCAAAGCAGATCGTCCAGAAAGTACAAGTTGCGAGTTGCAATTTATTCAGCGTTCCTGAAGGAGTACGAAGCACTTTCATTCAAAAACGCCGACTAACAATTAGCACGTCGCGTATACAACACAACAGCTCCTCCAATGAATCACCTACATGATTGTTCATACAACTCTATGCTCCATCGATCGACCTGTGCCTGTCGCTGCTAGCAGCATCACTTCTTCGTTGTGTTCTACTTCTCGTCGGCATCTTTTGTTGTCTTCTTCTCGTCGGCATCTTTCGTTGTCTTCTTCTCCTCGGCATCTTTCGTTGTCTTCTTCTCCTCGGCATCTTTCGTTGTCTTCTTCTTCTCGGCATCTTTCTCCTCCTCCTCAGTCTCAGCTTCTGATAGGTCATGGAGGTGCCCGTGATTGACGTGCAATTGCGCATGCCCTTGGTGCGTATGGTGGGGCCAGGTGGTAAGTGCCTAAGTCACTTAGAGTGGTAAGTAAATTTTTTTGGGGGCTCTTCGGCGTGTCGTTTGGCTATGTCCCAAGAAGAGGTGAGGCGCCTCTTCGCGGTCGGCAGGCTTGACAGTTGACACTCCTGCAACCTATGTATAGCCGACAACCAATCACCACCCAAGTCGCCCTCTTTTGCCCTGCTTTCAGGACTATCGCCACTGTAGTCAGTAGCTTTCCGCGAACACTTTCTTCTACCTCCCCACGTTTCATCTCCCGACGCCACCCCCTACCCCCACATTGGGGCGCGGCGGTTCGGAACGCCTTGATCGGCACTCGCCACCAAAGTAAGTGGGCCCCATTACCTAAATGCGGCAAGTACTTGGAAAAGACTGCTGAGCGGCCCACCAGCGGCAAGCATATTAACCACGGACAGGCTCAACGGCACCACCTAAAGCGCACAACCTTCGTCGGTCGATTGGTAGTTGGTGGCAACGATATAGAAGAAGTACTTGCCAGTCCCTTACTTACCATCTGTTGCCCTCAACATAGTGCACCGGATCGTCGATCGTGTGCACTACATCATGCTCGGGCGAGGCGTACGGCACGCAACCCTGCTGCAGGAAATCGGAGGAACAATCCTGAGGAACATGAAGGAAGTCGGTTCGAATCGGAGGAACATGTTCAGGTGCCAGCAGGCCGCGGCGAAGTATGTTGGGCTCGGCGATGTTGTTGCCGTGAGCCTGGTGGGAAGGGGAACCAACATCCTGGCGGCGAACATCAGAATCTTCTTGTTTTTTCCCCATTGAAAGCCTTTCTGTCTTTGACGACGGCAGCAGCAGCCCGGTCTGGCGAACTCCTGCGGTCCCGGATGTGGGTTCCCCATGCGAGAACTCGAGGCCCTTCGTGAGGACGAGAACGAAGGGCGAAGCAAACACCACCCACAAGAACAGCTTCACGGGCGGCGAAAGCATCTTGATCTTGTTCTTAAAGACTTCCGAAACAGTGTTGCGGCGCTGGCGCGCTATACTTAGAAATAGAAATTTGTCGTTCTCACATTTTAATCATAGATGACGGGAATTTCATCCGCCCGCCGTAGAAATCATTATCGGATGGCCGCGACAACTATGAATTCTTGTACCACTTAGACTTACACGCCGACCCGGCTCTTTTTTTTTTGACTTTCTTTTCACAGGAACCCCATCCCCCAGCCCACCCGGCACGCCACGAAAACGAAACGAGGCATCTCCGGATCGTATCTTCACCCGCATCTCCCTTCCTGACATCGATCATGTAGGTAGGTACAGTTGTATCCTTCCAGGTCCGAAGACAGACCTTGATGCGTCGTTTTCCACTACCTAGAAATTCAGCATGTTGACACCACGCAAATGGGAACGATTCATGAACTTGAAGTGCATGCACAGGATGATGAGAGAAGTGCAACCGGCGCCCCGTGTTTTGCGCACCGCTATGACCCTGAGCCCTTGTTTGACCACCAAGGAAATAAACTACATGATGTTGCTTCGTTTTGTGTTTCCACGCTTAGCGCGTGAGAATCACGACCATGAACACGAGAGTGAAAGCCTGCGGGCCCCAGCGCAGAAAGGCGGTGGGAATCGGGTGAAGTATTTCGGGGTCCATGTTTCAAATTCAATGATGTCGTGAGCGTCCTTTCTGCCATCGAGATCGTGATGATCGATCATGTACGTACTACAGTATCCTGGTCAAGGTTAACGTCAATCCTAATAAAGTACAATGAATTATAGCTGCATACACTGCAAAATTTTACGCTGACCTATGTATTTTTTGCCTGTCACTAGTACCGCCATCGCTTCTAATTCTATAACTTATGCGACTGACATAAATGGACGCTCCTTAGCCACACACCTTGCCTTGATAGGCTGCCTCTGCTTCATCTTGCGCGCAGTCCTTGTTAAGAAAAGCACTACCCGCCAAAAGCAGAAGTCCTCCTCTGGTACATAGGCAACGCCACTAGCGGCCGGCGTTCTTCTTGAGCTTGAATTCTCTGAACTGGCCGCCGTGGCAGCCTGTGTGGGGCTCATTCTTGCAGGGGCCGCTCGTGAGCGCGTCCGGACACCGTTCGTCCTTTTCTGTGAAAAACTTTCTGCGTCGTCCTTTCATCTGATGCTTTGAAGAGAGTGAAAAGGCAGCCAAAAAGAAAAGTATGGCTCGGCATCACTCAGAGGGGCCTTGATTGGCCTGCAGATCTGAGTCTCACCTCAGCTACGAGGTCGTGACGTACACACATGCATCTATTTCGCATTGCATCAACCTACTTCTCGGCAAGAGCCCAGACAGGGGGAAGCGGATGCGGAAGCGAAGGACTATTATTTGTGGCGGGTGTGCCGCTGAAGAAGGTAAAGATCAAAGGCGGCCTTTTCAACGAGCAGTACGACGCAGAAAAACTTCTTACGACGACGCAGAAAAACTTACTCTTTCCCTACTGCCATCCATCCAGCTCATTTGGCCAGTCTGCCCTCCCCAGTGCGAGGAGAAGCTGCCGGTCCACTGCGCCTGTACCGATTTCGTGAACATCATTTTGTACAGCGTTGCGTTGCGCGACTCCCCCCGGTGCCGCCCCTTATCTTCGCTCTCTGCGTCGCCGCCTTTGCAGGTGAGTGTTCTCCGGATCGCTGGGTCGCAGTCGTCCCCTACGTATTCGCCTGCGGTGTACTTCGCGAACTCTGCGTCCGTGCACGGCCGGGCGCAGATCTGGAAGTAGATCTCCTTCCCCTTCAGATTCGTCATCTGCACGTGGATCGCTTGCAGCTGATCCTTCACCTCCGGCCGCGGGTCGGAGGCGGGGAACGGCCGGAACCACCACGTGACGCGGTGCCAGTCCTTCCCGCTGATGTACGCGTCGTCGTTCCGTCCGTAGGGACGCACGCCGGGTTTCCCCGCCTCCACCCACTTCCCCGTGTTCGGGTCGATGTCCTTCATCATGCGCGAGCAGGTCGAGCAGCCCCACTGGTCGCAGGTGTTTCCGTGGTGCTTTGCCGCGAGCTTGGAGTCCGTGGTCTTCACCTTCTTGCACTCTTCGACGTCGTACTTGGGCCCCAGGTAGTCCGCGGAGCAGCACAGGTGCAGGGTCATGCAGAACGCGGCCTGGTTCGCCTCGGAGAAGTCGATTTCGTGCCCGTTCTGCCCGGCCGCCCCGCCGGCGTCGCACTGCAGCGTGTTATCGTGACCGCAGTCCAGGTACCAGTTCGTGTTGCAGTTGCAGGGCAGCGACCCCACATTGGTCTCGTAACTCACCAGGGACCCCATCATCTGGTTGGCGGGAGTCACGCGCTGCCCGCTATACGGTTTGCCAGGAAACTCCGTCGCGCCGTCCAGGGAGGGAAACTCCCACGGAGTCTGATGAAGAAGAAGATCAAGAAATCAAATTCAAAGCTACATTGATTTATTATTGATTCTCGTCGATGGAGGTCGTTCCAGGTATAATTCAGTTTCTTCAACGGCACATCTACTTCTACAAAAATTAACCTTTCTATATATGCTGA
>RXOD01004191.1:0-26441 GCA_005223375.1 Amoebophrya sp. AT5.2
CTGAACGTACTGATGGTGCAGTCCCTGAGCGGGCAGCGCTACTACGTGCTCGGCGACAACCTGAAGCACACCCCCTTCCTGCGGCGCGAAGCGCTGAAGGCGCGGTACCGCTCGCACATCCTCGACTCGAACCAGGTGGACGAGTTGGCGCGCACGGAGAAGTCGCTGAGCAACTTCAAAACCGAGCTGAACCGCGGCTTCGAGGGCAACCTCGCGCACTTGAATCTGTGGGACGCAAACATGATCGGCTCTTCGTCCGCGGTTTTAAATCGTCTCGGTCTCGGGAGCACGCGCTCCGTTCCGCGCACGCCTAACGAGGCGAGGGAGGAGGAAGCGAACATGAGAAATCTCCTCGCTGGATCCGCGAAGCAGCTGAAACTTTTGAACCCATTCCCTCTGAAGGAGATGCCGAAGCACCAGGAGCTTCAGGACGTCTATTTGCTGGTCGACGATTTGGAAAAGCAGCTCTCGGAGGCGATTGACCACTCAAACGAAATCGGCGGCAAAGCTGAGCGCGTGCGGCTGTCGGGTAAACTAGCGAAGTATCTGCTGACCGCCCGCGGCCGACTGTGCAAAGCCCATGTGCTGCGCAGAGCGGTCCCAAAAGCGGCGGCGCGGAAAAACATCGTGGTGCTCAGCAGGACAGGCGAGCTGAGTGTTGTGAAAAAGGCGGAAGAGGTGTTGCTTGACGCGGTGGCGGGAAAGATCGAGACCGAGCAAGAGGCCGCGAGTGCGTTGATGCGAGCGCCTTTGCCTGCCGATTTGGTCGTGAATGAGACTGCAACTGAGGACAAAGCTGATATGACGAAGAGCTTGGTGCTGAAGGCGATTGAAATCGAGGAGGAAACCGCGGCTGTCGAGAAGTTCTACACGCTCTTGCCGCACCACGTGGAATTGTGCGATAGGTGGATGCAAGTGCACGTGCGGAAGGCGGAGGTGAAGTTCTCCGGAATGGAGGTGGGTAAGGACGAAGCTGAGGCGGGCAGTGGAAAAGGCAAAGGCGTAGGCGGGAAAGGAGATAATAAACTTTCTTTCTACTACGTCTCTCCGCGCGAGAAGCTCATCAGGCTCCGCCTTTCGCTACGTAAGGCCATAACCGCGCTGCAGCACCTTCTCGAGATCTTCGAGGACACCATCGCCCTCAAGTCCGACAGCTCCGTTGCTCTTGGCGTCGAAGCACAACGTCAGAAAGCCAAGCCGCAGAACTCCCGCCTGGCGCTGCAGCAGCTCGTCGAGCAAGAGGAGAAGGCGAAAGTAATGGACGAGTTCAAAGGAAAATACGCAAATCTCTCCATGCTCGCGCTGGACATTCTTTCGAAGAGGCCAAGGTTGCTCTCCAACCTGCTTCTGCACAAAATGCGGCTGATGGGGCAGGAGCGTTTGGAGAAGCAGCGGGACGCGCGGAAAATTGTCCACGCAATGGGGAGTTCCCGTTTTCCGGGTCCCGTAGCACGGGAAAACAAAAGCGGACAGGCGGAGGAAGAGACCAGAGCGCGCAGGCGCATTGGGGATAGCGTCGAAGAAGTTGACATCGGATCGCCATACGGCTTGTACCACTCTGGGCCGGGTGGGGACCTGACCTTGGCCGCTATCGAGGCAATGGGGCGTGGGGATTTCTCGCACGTGGACGAAGACGGCGAGTTGATCACGGGCGCGAAGACCGAGCAGAAGGTGTTTTTGCAGGCGAGCAGCGCGGGACTGGTGGGGCTGCCGCAGAAGAGCTGGTGGAGCGGCATCATGACGAAGCGAGTAGGTGAAAAAAGCGGCACATTCGCAACTGCCTGGGGAGCGTCGAAGGACGACCACGCGCCGCCGATCGTATCGGCCGTGCAGGTGATGCGGGCGATGCTGTTTCTGAAAGAGCTGCTGTTTAGGAACGACAACGACAACGATAACCCGGCGGCTGGTTTTCCAGCATTACAAGGTCGTGGCAGCAGCTACCTCGCGGGCGCAGATCTTGTGGATTATGACAGCCAGCCGCACCCGATCTCAAACTTGAAGTTCTTGCTGCATAACGGGCGCGGGCGGTCTTTGAGCGAGCAGGCGGAATGGGAGAAGCGCGATGAACCGGCGAAACAGCTGGCGCTGAACCGCGAATATTTACGGGTGGCTCTGCGAGCGATGCACGAGAATCCGTTCCTCGTTGATCTTCCAGACCGAGAGGCGCAGCGTCTCACACCTTTAGAGAAAGCGGCATTGCAGCAAGCCGAGCTGTGGGATTCAACCGCCGGAGCACACCTCTCCCCCGGTCTGACCCCGACCGAGCATGCCCGCAGAATCACGGCAGCCGCGAAGTTGCGAACGACACACACGACGGACTTAGGGTCGCTACGCGTGGGGACGGGAGCGTTGGTTAACGCGATTCGAGCACAGACGAGCATGGACATGGAGGAACGGAGGGTTGCGGGCTGGAACGAGCTACTGGCGGAGGAAGCGAAACCGGGAAACCGGAAAATTTTCACGTCGGACGCTGCTGCTCTTCCTGGTGTTGAGGGCGTGGGCGTCGCCTCAAATACATCGGCAGCGCCGCCGGGTCTTGTGGCCGGCTCCTCTACTGCGCCCGCACCGTCTGTCGCGGATCTCCTCTCCGTCTGGGCATCTCGTGTCTCGGCTGAGAATGGGATCATGGCGTCGAAGAGCCCAGTTCAACTCGAAAGACTTGACATGCCCGCGAATTTAACAGACCCGAAGGAAGACGTCTGCGCCGAACTGCTGACCACAGCGGACAAACGGCCCAATAGGCGCTCGTTCGTCGTGCTGCAGGCGGTTGCGGATTCAACTACTGTGGTTTCGGCAGAGGGCCGCAGCGGCTTCTATCTCGGCTCGCACCGGCGCTACATTCCTCCACAATCTTCCGACTCCAAAGAAGCAATCAAAGAAGACCTGACCACCTCGCGCGGACTAAATTTGATCGCAAGAAGCAGCTCCACCAAGCCCCACGCGCACCACATGGTGCCCGTGCAATTAGAGTGCTCGCTGAAGGAGCTTTCGCACAAGAAATTCGCGGATCCGAAGAGTTTTTATTCCCGCATGTTGTTCTGGTTCCAGCGCCTTTTCAACAAGTGGGACGAAGACAAAACAGACACTCGCAAAAACAACACCTCCAGGAACAAGAAGAAGAAAGAAGAACGAGAGTCAGTCGTTCCGGCGGAGTTCGTAAACTCGCTGCGAGCCATTGTGAAAGACGGGGAGTGGCGCCACGCCGTGATGGCGGAAGCCTTCATGGAGCATGTGGGGTTTCGGCCACAAGATGTTCCCGCCGTGGGGGACCTGCAGACGCTGCTTGATGGGAACTTTCACCCCCTCCACGGACAGAACCCGACGCCGCAGCAGACGCAGAAGGCGGAAGAGACCAGAACAAGAATCAAGACAGAGGCCACGAGGCTCTTCACCGCTGCCGTGGCAAAGCCAAAGCCGACGGGACGAAAAGCTGACGCAGCTGCTGCGAAGCCGAAGGCGGAGGTTGTTCTCGCGGCCATGAAAGCGAAAGCGAAATCGCTGACGCGCCGGACTAAGCGGTGGCTGGTCAACGGCCAGATCATCGACGTCCTCGACGACGAGGGCACCACGACCGCGCCACGCACCCTCTTCGAAGAAATGCACGAGCAGTCGAAGTCTTCAGAGAGCCTCCTCAAGTTGGCTGCGCAGTTTTCTTCGTACCTGTTTCAGGCGGAGCGGTCGCGCGCGGCGATTTTTAAAGTAACGGGTAATGACTTGATTGAGTCGGGCTCGGGCTCGGGAACAAGCCGCACGTCGTACTCTATCAACTGTGAAAAATTACGCGCACTTTACGTGGCGGCGTTCCGGACGCAATTTGCGCCGCAGAGTAGTTCCCCGATCCCCCATCCGCAGTTCGTAGAAGGTGGATTGAACGACTTCTTTGATGCAGCAATTTACCGGAAGATCGCGTTGGACCCGATGGTACGGCGCGGACTGCGTTTATTGGATGCGCGGTGTCCGTCCGAAGACGTGCTCAAATCATGGCTTCCGGCGGAGAACACGGACCGCGGAAAGCTACTGAGGCAGCGGCTGCAGGAGAAACTGCAGAAGCTCCTGTTTGCACCCGAGTTCACACGCTACTCGCGCACCCGAGAAGAGCAAAAGCGCGTGCAAGTGCTGCCTGCGCCTGGTCTTCTTGGTGGAACTGGAAAGAACAGTGTTGCGGGGGAATCGAGTCGCGGCAGCCCCGCTCGCGCAGATGAACAAGCTGCAGCTGCGGGGGGCGAAGAGGCTATTTATCGCTCCGAAGCAGCAAAACAGCCGGCGACCGGCAGCTCGCGCTCGGGCTCGCAGAACCCGCGAAGCTCGAAGACGGTCTCGATGGGAACGGTGCGCGAAGAGGTTTTCATGAACTTGGGCGTCGGTCTGTCCCCCGACCAAGACCGGAAGCTTTTCGAGCTAGCCGACGTGACAGAAGTTGCCGATTTGCAAAAGCGGCTGAACATCTGGATTAACGAAACGAACACGGAGCAGCAGACGAATCTTCTCGCGAAACTGGACGAATACGAGACGCAGCTCGCGGGCGCGCCCGGCTCCAGTCCTGCTCGTGCGAGTGGAGGTCAAGAAACTCAGACTCAGAGTGGCGACATGACGATGGAAGCCGCCGCCATGACCAGCGACTGCACCGTGCAGGATGCGTTCGAAGCCGCGACGAAGCACAAGATCTTGCAGCAAATGAAGGAGGAAGTCGAAACCGAGCTCGACCGCTTCCACGAAAAATGGCAGGACGTTACGCTCTATTCTGACATCGAACAAATGACGGCAGACAACGACCGCGTACACGATTTTGATCCACACGGCCACATGGATCTGCTAGCGGAACACGAGTCCGCGGACGGGGACGCTGCGGCAGTACTAAAAACAATCCTCGGCCAAAGAAAGCGCGGAATCATGAGCCGTGTCTTCGACCTGCCTGAGGACGATCTCAACAGCCAGGCTCCAGATGAAAAAACCAGAAACGCAATGGCCACGGACAAGACCCACGTCTTCTGGCTGATCGCCGCTGCCACCGCGAGCCGAGTTTTGCGGCGCAGTCCTCTAGAATACACGACGTCGGATCGAGCAAGCGACCAGTTCCTCGGTCACCGCGCGTGGGCCGCTCTCGAGCACGAGACCGTGGCATCCGCGACGAAAGTCGAGCCTTCGGCCAGCAAAGAGTCCAGCGAAATTCTCATCAAACAGAAGTACACGGATTTCGACCAGTATTCCACTTTGGTGTTCGTCCCGGGCTCCCTCGAGCCCGTGCAGGATCCGCAATCTGGAAGCACTGTGCTTTCCGAGCTGATTCACCGCGGTTTACCGGTTCTCGATTTTGATGCAAAACCACTGGTTTCCATCGCAGTCGCGAACCTGGAGCTGGACGCGAACGAAAATTCCGGCATCCAGATTAAGTCGGGCGCGGATCTTCAGGGAGACGAGAAGTACAAGGAAGACCTCGACAAGAATGGCGACCGCCCGCCACCCAGGGGCTTCTTGCTCGGCAACGACTTAGATCTTCCGCTTCAAAGAGTTGAGTTTGCAGTGATCGACGCGTCACTTTGGACGGTTGCGCAGCGCGACGAAGTGATGAAATTCGTCCGCGACCAAGACGAGTCGATCATGAAGGAAAATGGACAGCTGGACGTCAAAACCCTCTCCATGATGGACGCTAAGTGGAACGAAATCCACAATATCGACGCGCACTGCATCTTCAAGGGAGAGTTTGGCGCGCCGACTTTTAGGCAGACGGACGCGCGGTCTGGAGCGGATAAGGAAGTTCTATCCGGGGAGAAGCCCGTGTTGGCGTTGTTGTTATCGCCGGACCCCGAGAAGCAGGGGGGAAGCCACTTCACCGATCCGTTTCAAAGTTTGGAAAAGAGGAGGGAGGTATTGGTGACTCACGCGGCGGAGCAGGAGATTTGGAGGTTGATGCGCGAGATGGAGGAGGCGTTAAACCCGAACACGAGCGTGAAGTCGCTGCAAGATCTGTATGCCTTCTTGTATCCGGTAATTCAGGAGGCGCGGCGCGTGCTGAGCCTACACGACAAGGACTATTTAGTTGTGGAGGCAGACGAACGTCGCGACTTGAGGCGGAAAAAACTCGAAGCGGGCATCCACTGGCCAGAGATTGCACCAGATCCAGTCAGCGTGGAGGTCGAGCGTCTGTCACTTGCAAGAAGGCAGGAAATCGAAAACAAAATGCGGGAGGTTTTGACGCCGTACCGCAAGGAGGAGCTGAGCTTCAAAGCGCAGGAGGCCGAGGATATTGCTTATCTGGGTTCCCTCATCGAAAACTATCTCTCCCGCGCCAGCAACCCGATCGCGACGGCGGAGCGCGCCTCCTTTTTTCAATTCTTTCACTTGTTGATTTCCACGGCCTTCTACAGCCACGCGAAGCCGCCAAGTCTCGACTTCCTGCTCAACGTGCGCAACGAGCTGAAGGATGTGAGCGTCGAGCGCGCCAAGAAGGCCGCTGGCGCGACTGACAAGGCGAAGGGCGCGATCGCGGTTTTGGATAGCAAAATTTCCGCCGAGAGGTCTCTAGGTGTGTACCGGGAGGAGTTGGTGGACTGGGGCAACCGGCTGCAGCAGGGTATTCGCGACGCGCAGCGACAGCTGTCAGGTATTTTGCTGGCGAAACTAACGGAGGGACGAATTGGAAAAATAAAAGCCGCGTACGAAGAAATGGCGAAAAAGTTGCTGCCCAAGATCCGCAGCGCCAATATTCACAGAAATTTTTGGCCCCACCTGTACATCGCGGAAACGCCCATGAAAGACGTGAATGATAAACTTCTTGCGATTGCGGGGAGCGACAAAACGAGCGATTTACCCTCCTGGGGCAACAATCAGCTGCGCGCGCAAGAACACAAAGACAAAGCGAAAGGCATCGATCTCAACAAAGATAAAGCTAATCCTAGTCGAAGTCGTTTAGACTCATCTAGTACGGAGCTGGGCTTTTCGGATTACGGCATTTGCTTTCCGCATCACGCGTGTCCGATGGTACTGTTCCCGGATAAGAAGGCGGCCGCGGATACGGCTACGGAAGTTGCGCGTGGAACCAAGGTCGGAAAAGAAGTTTCAGCCAGCAACCTGGCGGGTGCGATCACGGACCAGAGTGGCGACCAGTTGGTTGGTATGGTTATCCGGCTTTCGGGCAAGCAGCTGGCAACGATGGTAGGGGCGCAGCCTGCGCTGATGATGGTACTACGCGGCTACCTAGCGGAGGCGGAGCGCCGCGCGAACCCTCACGAGGGAGGCGGTGGAAACGATGCGGAGTACAAGCAAAGTGACATTCCGGAAGGCGGTATCATGCGCGTGAAGAAGGTGTTGGGAAGGCGGTCATTGCTGCCGGCATTTATTCTCACCGAGAACGCAGAACGATGGCGGGCGGAGCGCGCGTTAAGCGACGTCCTGTTCCCGCGAGGGTTGAATGGACGGAGCACGCAACTGCTCTCCGCCCACCTCGACGAGAACTGGGTCGCCGAAACAATCGACATCGATCAGTACGCCTCGCCGCCGCGCTCGGTCCAGGAGCTGTGGAGGGCAGTCCTCGACCCGAAATTCGGCGATAAAGGGTTTCCCGAGGAGGCAGCGTTCCCGAAACATAAGAATCGGTTCGCCTCCGTCACGTTGACGCTGCCTGGGAATTTGCTGGTCCGGCTGTGGAAATCGTTCGAAGGCTGCCGCAGGAATCAATCGCTCGATGCTGAGCCTGTGCTTCCGGGAGCAGCGTCCCACGCTCCAGTTCCGGAATGCCCGATCGAGGTGCACTTGTTGCATTTGGCCGAAGACCACTTCATTAAGCTTGGGCCAGTCAACAAGCTGCAGCGCAGCGTGCGCGACGCGTTCTTCGTGCAGCCGACGCATGCCGCGAGTACGAATGTGTTCGCCCAGCACAGAAAAGCCTGCCTAAAGCTGGGCTTCGAGCGCACTCTCCAGGCACCGGGATCGGACGGACAGATGAACAGGGTTGACGTCAACCAGGATGGCGACCGGAAGGACGAGAAAAAGAAGCTTCCGCGACTGCAGGACGTCGCGTTTATCACCGATCGAGACTGTGCCGGGGTCAATGTTCCTTGGCAGGCGGAACGCACGAAAGCGCACAAAAAGCGCGCCGCGGAGCAGCAGCGGATGAAGGAAGAAGCTGCAAAAATCAATGCAGAGGTCGAGCAAGCGAGAAGGGAGGGAAAAATAAAGAAAGAAGCAGGTGACGGCAACTACAAGGGGGACAAGACGATCGATGCCAGGACCGGGATCGGGAAGACGAAGCCGTATAAGACCTTGGTGCAATCGCTCACCTCCGTCGGTGCCGACGAAGCGCTGAGAGCGAAGCTGGATAATGAGGACGCGAGCAACAAAAAGACCATCGCGGGCCGGCTAAAACCGGTTGAGCAGCAGGTGAAACTTTTGCAACAATCCATCGACAGCGACGAAAAGGAGGTCTACGTGCATTCCGGCATCGTCGAAATCAAAATTGCAGCTCTAATTAAGACCGAAAAGCGAGCGCTGTTGAAAGAAACTATCGACAGCTTTCTCCTGGGCGATCGGGACCGCGGCTGGCAAACTGGGTTTGACGAAGTTAGAAACGAAATAGTTGCAAAAGAAGTATCCACGCGAATCAACGACCCAAAGTGGCGGGTACCTGAGCCGGCGGCATTTGCGCAGCAGTCGGTGAGGCGAAGCGGCGAAAACGACTACTTCCTGATAAATTGGTTCGCCAAACGCGCGATCCAGACGCTCGAGGACCGACGCGTGATCTCGCACGCGGGAGTCGCAGCCAGCGCCGTCCGGGTGGGGCTCAAGGACTTGTTGCCGCCATTCGCTGAGGAAGCGAGAGAGAGAGACGTGACACCAGCAACTATAGGCACGCGGGGCGCTGCAGCGGGTGCATCTTCATCAGCAGCATCTTCGCCGGACACGACCAGTGCCGCCGCTTCCATCGCTCCGCCACGCCCTCCCGTGGAGCACGTCTTGCAAAAGCGAGCGGAGTTGATCGTGTCGGTAGACCACTCGCAGCACAGCTACCGGCGGCAGGACCGTTTGTGGCCGGCCAGCGACCGCACCACCGCGAACGCGCGTCAAAAGACGCTGGGCGAGAATGCGTCGCGCCGCTTTGCCCTACCGTCTGTAAACAATTTTTTTGAGACAGGCCCAGGCACTACCAAGGGGGCGTCGCGGTCCTCGGCATGGGGTGACGCAGAGCTGGTGCGCGAGTTCGACGCGAGAAATGGACATTTTCCGCCGGCGGCGAAGCCGAAGGCCAAAGGCTTCATGCAGAAGACGACAGGAACAAGGACAAAGCTGAATTCGATCAGCGTTGAGGAGACCATCAGCGACCTCGTGCCCCACTACGAAAAAAACATTTTCATGGTGAAGTGGAATCTTGTGGATCGCAAAAACGCGAAGCGCAACGAAGATGCCTTTTGGCTTGATCTAATGGAGCTGAAAAAGGTACAGATTCCGGTGCCGACGGATTGGCAGGTCGCTGCGAAGGAGTGGCTGGCCAACACGCAAACCGGCGCCGACGCGCAGCGGCACTGGCGGCCGGATGGGACTTTGGGGGAGAAGGGATCGATTCTCATGCGCGAACAGGACCACCGCACGTTCTACCAATACCGGCCCACGCAGCACGCACTGTGGACTGATAAAATTCCGAAAAAACGACTGGCTTTAGTGCTGATGCGTCACGAGACGGCGGCTAGGCAGAGAATGCCACTGCTGATGGACGGCGGCAAGGCTGGTGGTGGAGCGTCAGCGACTATCGATTGGGAGATGGTAAAAAACGAAAAACGCAACCCGGCAACCGTGTGCGTGATCGAACGTTGCGCCTGGGAGCAGTACAATTTGGGGCCAGAGTCGGACCCGTGGAAGCCGGTGCACGTCGCTGGCACAGAGACAGGAGCGAGTCAAAACGCGCCCGGACCGGAGGCAACATCCCTCGTGCGGCACAACCGCGCGGGCCAGGGCATTACGTATTCTTCAAGCCAACGGCCGTCGAAATCTGGTACGACTGTGTCTGGCAAGGCACCGCCGGACGACTTCGAACTTTTTCGCGACACGATGCTTGATAACATGAATGCGTATCGATTAAACCCGACCATGCTGCGCGAGGTATGTGCGTGTCGGCTGCCCGGCCAGCAGGGCGTCACCAACTTCGAAGCTCACGACTTGGTGGCGCCGGAACAGAATTTCTATGTCTGGTTCGCGGTCGATTTTGAAACGCCCGCTTTACCTGTGGCAGGAGCTCCCACAGGAACTACGGCAATCGGGAGCACACTCGTTCCGGCGAAGGTACTGAAAATCGATGGAATCGACACCGATAAGAACCTGGCTCCGAAGGCCAAGGACATGAGCAATTTCGAAGTCGAGTTGGAGTTGCTCGGCACCGGGCAGAAGGTGACAGTGAACGGGATTAAGGAACTCCAGCGGAAAGTATTCCCGCTTGTGGACGGTGCGGAACTGCTCGACGTCGTGGAGGCGGTTGAAAAAGGCTTTACTGGCGGGCAGATTGCAACAGCAACACCACCTGCAGCAGGGGCAACGGCAAGCGGGGCGGCTGCGGACGCGGTGCATGCGGCTTCAGGAGCCCCAGCAGCAGGAGCAGCAGGCCCACGACCTGTCTCCAGGAAGGTTAGGCGCAGCGACGAAGACAAAAAGCAGTCTGAGCGGTGCGCTAGCACCCGCAAGTGCGCGTGCGGCTTTACCGGGAAAGGCAAAGCGCCCCTAATGTGGACGATTGACGAGAGAAGCGGCGCCTTCGCGCGCAACGGCATCACGGAGCCGGCCGATCTTCCAATGGACGACGCGTCGAAAGTAAGTAAATTCGCGAACAAGGGCCTGCTCCAAATCGAGCAGCTGCGCGCGTGCCCGCTCTTTGCGGCCACTCCGGGGGAACCGGAGCAGCGCTGGATTTGCGGAACGACGAAGTTTCCGGGGTTGTTGAAGCTGCGCAAGACTGTCTATCAAGGCAACTCTTCTATTTCCGACGCAGACATCCAAAGCGAATGGCTGAACGGTGAGTCGGGCATGCACCGCGACTGGTGTCGTCGCACGAACGAGGCGAGTGGCGAGAAGGCCAAGTGGCGAGCTTTCCGGCTGGGATCGAAGACAAATTTGTCACTGCCGATCCGGGAAATGTACGGCGACACCCTGGATAGAAGTTTGCGGTACTTGACAACCGAAGAGTCCGTATTGCAGGACGCAAGGCTGGTTGTGCAGAGAAGTATTGCAAAGGGCCACGGCTACGACGACTTCACGACGATCCACACGCTGAAGGGGGACGACCATGACGACAAACACAATAAAGGCAATGCAAACGGCCCAAAGAACGGCAACACCACGAAGAAAGCGCTCACGAAGGCGCAGAGCTTCTTTGGGAAAAATTTCGACCAGTGGCAGCTGACTTTTGTGAATTCGCCCGGTGCGGGCGATGAGCTCGCAGATTTGGAAATTGTTATTCCCGTCGCAACGATGGAGGCAAGCGACAGCCATACTGAATTCCCCTTTCCGGCGGAAGTCCTCGCTCATCTAACGCAGTGGAACGCTTTCGGCTCCGCCACGGATATGTTGCTGCTGCGCAACCACCGCGACCGCGACGTTTCCAGGTACTTTACCAGCGCCAGCGCCGACAACAACCAGCGATCGAAGGCCAGGTGGCGCCACTTCGTGTATTCGCACGCCAAAGACGTGGAACGGAAGGCCGGCTACGATCGGGAAATGGAAGAGTATTGCTCGTACGAGGGCGACCACGAGAACAACGCCATCGGTGTTGGCGAACACGACACCGACATTGACGCGGAACGCCTGAACAAATGCATCTACCGCAGTCGCATCGCGAGCGGTGTGGTTGGCCCCAGAACGCCGCGAGACTCCCATCAGAATTACGTCGTGCAGCGCGGAGCAGACGCGGAATTTAGTTCTCGATTGGCGTACGGCAAGGAGTTGGACGCGAACGGGAGTGTCGACAAGGCTCTCGGTATGGAGCCGCTCAAGTCCGGAATGCCATCTGGTGGGGTCATCTCCGCTGCGTCTGCCGTGACAGGGGACAAGAAGAATGCGCTGCGCGCGCGTTTGTTCGTCGCTGAGCACGACGCGGAAAGCTTTTTTTTGCACGACAACCCAAAATTCGGGGGAGCGAGGCGCCAAGGCGAGATGCGAGGTGTGGTCAATTTGCGTTACGGGTTGAGTGAAGTAAAAGCGTACTTGCGTGGCAAGCTCGCTGAGGGAAACACTTTTGCGAACAACCTCGACGGCGAATCATTTTTCTTCAAAGCCGATGGCAGTTCCGTGAAGCCCTATTCCGCGCTGCACTGGTGGGACAATTTCTCGGGCGATGAAACCGCCTTCGGTAGAGAATTGAAGCGGTGGAAGGACGACGACCGCAAAGATTTGGCCAGTCGGCAGCAGCAGCATTTGCTTGGCGAGCGGTTTTACTTAGACAAGGGATTTGGCAGGATTTTCCAGGATCCGGTCGCAGGGGGTGCTCTGCAAAAACTGTCGAAATCCTTGCAGGATCATGGCAAGAAGCTACCAGTCGCTTTTACGACGATGGTGCGGCGGTGGAGGAGCTTTCGCCGGCCGATCCGCATTCCGCAGAACCGAGCGCAGGACTTCGTGAAGGATCTGATGCGCGACTTCGACCAAACAAGTACTCTGGACACGCTGATGACACAAGTCCTGCAGAACAAGTGGCAGCACAAGACTGGGCGATACAAGTCGCATAATGGTGGGGGGGAACACCCGGTGCAAGGCAATCTGCTCGCGACGGAGGGACCGAAATTGCGGGCTGACTTCGGAAACGATTTTGTGGATTTTGACATGAAGGAGTACTTCGACAGCCAAAGCGGCCGCGACAGCATCAAGTCGTTACGGCTGAAACTATCCCTCAAAGACATGCCGGAGAAGGACGCGGTGAACCCGAGGAAGCTCAGAAAGCTATGGGAGAATGCGGGGCCCAACCGCGACATCCGCGTAACGGTGCGGTCTACTAACACAGGAAATGAATTCGAGGTGCGGCCCGAGGACATGAAGAAGTGGGTGCTGACCTCCAACCCGAAAAAACGGAATTTCAAGCACTTCTTCGCGCACCTGGCCAACATCGTGAAGCCGACGGAGCCTCACGTCAAAATCGATGGGCCGGGTTACGCAGATCCGTTTACGTCTTGGAAGCTGATCGATGTGCCCAAAGTCGACCCGGCGCTGATGCAACGCAACATTGAAAAAATCATGCGATACAACAACGAGTACGGTAAGAGAGAACCCGCGCTGAGATCTGCGCAGCGGGAACTAGCAAATGCAAACCAGCTGGCCGAATCGTTGAAGAGGAGCGCTGAAGGGAAGAAAGCGGAGATCGCAACGGTGCAAGCCGAGTTAGCGGAAGTGAGTGCGCGGCGGCCGGACCCGGAGCAGGAGCCGGATGATGGCGACGACGCTGGGAGTCGCCCTCGGCGCAGAAGGCAAGCCCGGGAGGCGTGCGCCGCACGAGACGCAGCCGCCATCAGTCGCTGGGAGGCCCAGAAACAAACGCTGGCAGACAAAATTTTGCGGCTGCAGCACGAAATCACGGAACTCAAGTCAAGCCAACAACTGCCGGCAGCCGAGCAGCGCGTGGTCCGAGCGAAAGCTGCACTCGAGACGGCACAGAAGGATTTCGACGAAATGGAGGAGGAGAAGGAGCGAGAGATCGCTAGTGGGAACCTCCCAATTGGGAAATACTTTTTCTCGACGCGTGTGGGAAACCGAGATCGCGCCTACGATTGGGACATGAAGTTGAGAGGCCAGCATCGCGACTGGGTTCAAGATCATCGCCTGGGCGTGGAGTTGAGGAGTTGGGGGGGCGAGAGCGCAGCCAACGGCGCGCCGACATTTCCTCACTTCGAGGCGAGTAACTCGGACGGCGAGGTCAACACGGGAGCGCTCGAAGCAATGGCAAAATCAAAAGTGGCCGCCGCGACCAAGATGCTCAAAGACGAGCACACGTTTTGGACGCAGCCGCAGAAAAGATTTTTTTTACAGCGCGAAGAGGCGATCGTGTTGAGCGCAAACCAGGCGGCGAAGGGGTACGGGCTAGGGTGTGTGATGGAGAAGTTCCTGGCATCTGATGACCAGCCCACCAGCACAACATTGCAACGGGAAAGCGGATGGGCGGACGATTTGGTGATGTTTTTTGCGGTGCGTAAAGAGATCGCGGCGGTTTGGCGCCGTGTGAAAATGACCGGGTGCGAGTGTGGGTGGGAAGACACTGGAAGAGCCCTGTTGGTGCTCGCCGTTATCGTCTTCACCCCAGCTCTGTTTAGCATGTTTGGCGGCTTTCTTGCTTGCGGAGCACTCTTTGCCTACATCATCCTCGAGCTGGGCGCCCAACATGAGGCGATTAGATTTGCTGAGAATGTTTTGCCTGAATTTGCGACGACCTTTTCGGCGCTAAAAGCCCTGAACAAGTTCCAGAAAGACGGGGACATCGAGTCCAGCTGGGGGAAGAACGACCACAATTCCCAGTATTCCCTCCCTCACGCCCAGACGACGAAAATGGAAGTCGAGAAGCGCGATACGTTCGAGGTGGTTGCTGTGGAGGCGGATTGGGGCTGGGACTTCTTGAAGGAGCAGTGGAGAGAGCCCCCGAATGACGACCAAGGAAAGCCTCTCTTCGGAAAAGATTGGTGGGCCACGCGTATCGCCGAAGCCGGTGAACAGCCGCATGATTTACATATCGCAATCCTTCCAGAGGAGTTAGTTGTCTCTCACGTAGTCAACACGCGGAAAAAACCGGTTTTGCAATTTCCTACATCGGAGATGCTGGCCGACCACGGCGGCGCTTTGGCGAACGTCAGTGGGAAACAACGTTGGCTCCAAGAGAACGCAAGATACTTCATCGTGCCGGAGCGGGAGCGGGCGCCGGAAGTAAAACTCGAACTAAAGGTCGTGGATTCGGCGGAAGACAACGCTGCGGAAAAGCCGACGCACGGTGCCTTCGAGCCGGAGGGAGAGACGGCTCGTTTAATGGTGCCGCCCCAGATGGCGCCGAACGAGCAAAATTGGTGGGACAAGACCTTCGTTAAGAAAGAAGGCGCAGCGCGGCTTTTGAGCGGCAACTCCGACGGCGCGCTGGGCGCCATGCATTTGACGGCGCGCGGAGCGGAAGGCATCAACGCGTTCAACAAAGCCCGTTTTAGTGGGAACGACAGGCGGATGCCGCGCGGCGAGGCATTGTTGCAAGCGGGTGACGAATTATTGAATTTGACTTGGTACGTGCCGGTCACCACGAAACAAGCTTTGGCGCTGCCGACGCCACGGATCGGGTTTCCGTACGCTTTCGGACCAAAGAAGGACGAGAGCGGCGGGGGCGCCGGCGGCGCAGATGAGGGCGGCCGCATCACGGAACGCGGCGACGTTGCGAAGCTGCGTCAGCGGGCGCATTGGGAGACTGACTTGTGGAATACAGTAGCAGTCGGAAAAACTTGGCCAAAAGACTTCTTGCAGCCAGTGCGGTTTCTGTGGCGGGTGAACCCAAAATCGTCCCGGAACGTCTACGCGAGGCAGCCGAAGCCGGCTGAGGCGGCGAAGGCGTCGATCAACGAACTGATTGCTATGATGGACCCAACTGGTAAGAGAGCAAATGCCGTCTACTATACTAAGAAACAGGAGCAGTAGCAGAAAGCTAACGAACTAGCTCCCATGCAGAGGCAATTCGCACCCTTGCCGGCTCTAGTGCTTGTTGCCGGCTAGGGCTCGACTTTCGACTCTCTTTTCGCCTCTTCCGCACCAATCTTTTGTCTAGAACTAGATCTAGAACCACCTCGAGCTCGACCTCCACCTCGCAGTCTTTTGTTAGAATTCGAACCTCCTTGTCCTTCGGGGGCTGCTCGCAGTCTTTTGTTGGAACTCGAACCACCCGGACCTGCATTCTGCAGACCGTGGGCCTCACTGAGTTCGAGGACTCTCCCTTCCTGATAAAACATCTCCCGACGGCGCCGTGCTTCACGTGTACACCCCGAAAAGACGACTCCCTTTCTCCTGGCAGTTGGCCACTTAGCAGTTGGGCCTTCCATGATTGCGGCGGCCGCCGCGGAACACGCAAACAAAGATGATCTGTCGAGAGGCGAAGCCGAGGGGTCGAAGCACCTGATGCAAGCGTTGCTGAACCTGCAGCAGGACGTGGAGCGCGCAGATGTCGAAATTTCTGACTGCGTGCAGCGAGGTGCGGACATCCAGGCAGATCGGGAAAAAGCGGCTCGGGAGTTGGAGAATTTGGAGAAGTTTTTGGCCCGGAAGGAATCGGAGGCGAAAGCACTGGTTATGCTCATGCAAATCGTCTTCAATGTGGAAAGATTTGGCACCGAGATGGAGACGAACTTATTCCGTTACGAAGGCACCGGCGGGTTTTCTGTCTTACGGCAGTTTCAGCTCGACGTGCTCGATAGAGACGCTTTCAAAGTGTGGAAGAAGAACAAGGAACGGGCCGCGGCTGCGGAAAAACGGGAGGAGCAGAGGAAAGAGGACGATTTAATTGCGAGCATGGACGCTGGCGCATTTTCCGCAGCGGCGGAACGACTCAAAGACAGGATTGAAGCAGACAAGAAGCGCAGGGCAAAAGTCCGCTCCAAGATGACTGCCGAAGACAAGAAAAAGGACGATGAACACGCGCTAAAGAAAGCGGTCGCCCGCGACGCGCGGAAGAACGCAGACGAGAAGAAGCGTGCGGGAAATCTCGTGAACCTCGCGAAAAACATGAACATGGCGTCGAACAGAGGTAGTTTGTCGAGAACGAGTAAGAGGCTGGGAGAAGAGGTTGCGGGCATGACATGGTTCGACTTCTTTATCGAGAAACTCTCCGTCGTGCTTCCCGTTGTCCCGATGGCACCGGACTTCGTCGTGCGGAATACCGCGGTGGGCGAAAGCGAAAGGGATAAAGAAAGAACAACAGACGCCGAATTTTTCTTCTTTTCATTCGCGAACGTCGTGTCGTCGAGAGCGGTGGAACTTAGCCCGAACTCCCTCGAAGTCCCGCCGACCCTGGCAGAAGAACCAGATCTGGAAGGGAAGGACGCCGAATTCGGCAGACGCCAGGCCGCCGCGAAGAAGGCAGCTGCTGCTGTAGCGATGGGGAGCCCTAGTCAGGGACGCAATGGAAATCGTCGTGGCGGAAATCCTGAGGGCGAAGAGGAACACGACAGAGACGAAGATGCGCAATCTAAGATGGTCGACCCGTGCAACGTGTTCTTGGGGAAGGCCGCGGATAAACCCAGAGAAGACACTGTTTGGGATGGGAAAGCGGTGCCACGGCCGCCATTCACGTTGTTAGAGGGTATTGACCCGCGCATGATGTACAAAATCATTCGCATCGCGGAAGAGCGTTGGGAGCGCCGCGCCGGTGGGGGCGGCGCGGTCATCTCGGACATGGCGGGCGGGAGAATCGACTTGGGCGAGACTTACAAAAAGTACTTCTGTCTCCACTTGCGGCCCTTTTTGGATACGCGCGAAAGAATTCTGGCGGCACAGAACGGGCGGCTGCCGGAGCGGTATGTGCCACGAAAGCCGGTTCCGGTGACGGACGCGGATGGGAATGTTGCGACCGGGGTTTCGACCGGTTTGCTAGGGGGCACGCCAGATAATTTCTTCGATTTGGAGCTGAAGCCGAGCCACTGGATGGGCAGCTACTTTGGGCACCCAAACAGCATGCGGCGGGCGTGGGAAGTTGCGAGCAGAGAATGGGCAGACGCGAAGGCCAAACCAACGGCGAACCCCCCCGGCACGAAAAGTAGAGGACCCTCAGCGACCGGGACAGCAGCAGAGGACGCCACAGGACGCGCACGCGCGTCGCAGCCAAAGGGGGGCTCAAGTTCAGCAAGTCCAAGCAACGACGATGTCGAAATTAGCAACAGCGACAAGCAACCGTCCCAGCGCCCAAAAGAAGCAGCCAACGGCGCGCAAGCCGCTGCGGAGGTACACTTGAACGGAGCTGTTGCAGCCATGGCTGGCGCGCGCGGTAGAGTCGACGCTCTGCGGAAGCTGGCCGGCCCACCAACCACTGAGCAGCAGAGCCGCATTGCGCAGGCACGAAGAGAGTTCGAAACCGACGTTCTCCGGGGGGCGTTTTTCGGCTACGGAAACGCTGAATTGATTTACAACTCTCTCTCCGCAGCGATCGGGGGAGCCGAGTTCATTGCCTCCGATGGTGCGGAAACGAAGGTCGACGAAAAAGGCAGACCGAGCCGCAGAGATACCGTGCCGAAACCGGCGAAGCGCGACGCGAGGGTGGCTTCGTCCGCTCCGGCCGGAGACGATGACAGTAACGGAGACGACGATAGTGAAGGGTCACAGGTTGCTGAGTACGGATTCTACGAAACGGACCTTCGCCGCCACTACAAAAAGATTCAGATCACTGTCAGCGGCCGCGACGCCACTTCGTCCGGACTGCCACCCTTCCGCCACCAGCGTTTGTCCGACATCAATGCGAGAGTTCGGCTGGATACGTTGACGCAGCTGGACCACGCGGTTGAAAATCACATAAAACAGTGTTTGGCGCGAATGGTTGCTCATGATTCCGACATCGATGGGGAGTGGACCATGCCGATGAAGGCGAAGGTGACGCATCAGATGACGAATCACTGGCCGATTTTCCCGCTGGTGAAGGCTCAATTCTCTTCCGCGCACGAGGGCGGCGTGCGCGCGATGCGGGGAAGATGGTTGGAGGCCATCCCCCACCAGCGCGCCGACGCGTCCTGGACGGTGATTGTGCGTCCGCGGCCGGGCATCGACGCGCCGTCGGTTTCGGACAAGACAGCTTTCCGCACGAACGCCAAAACAAGAGCGGTGCAAGCCCGCGAAGCCGGCAGAGGGCGCTGGAAAGTGGTGGAATCGCAGGCAGAGAAGGCCAAGCTGGACGCCGAACGTATGCACGAGAAGCGCGAAAGAGATAGGGAAGCGCGCGCAGCGAATTGGAGGAAGCTGGATGAGCTGGGGCTGATTCACGAAGATGACTTGACTGAGGCAGACGGGAAAGAGCTGAAGGAGTTGAGGACGAAGTTCAACGATCCGGGCAATGAAGATAGAAAGATAATGGAGGAGCTGAACGCGGAAGCGCGCGAGCACATGGCTTTGGAAAAAGGCGAACGCGATCGGCAGGAAATTTTCCGCGACTGGGCTTTGGGCCAGTGCTTCGACTTTACGGCGTTCCCGATCTGGTCGCAGGAATTGCTTCGTGAGCGCGTGCAGATCTTCTACGCGCGCGAGTACCCGGTGACGTACACACCAATTCATATGAGGCGCTATCCGGAAAGATGGAATAGGTTGGGCGTGCACGTGCTGCAGGACCCGGATTCGCAGCAAGCCGGTCACGGTTTGTCGCCGTTCGTGTTGACAAAACACAAAATCGAGTGGAACATTGGAACACCCGCGAAGCTCCCCTCCATCGAAGATAAGGACAAGGAGAAAAAGGCGGATGGAGACCGGTACTTCTCCATGGAGCGCGGCGGCAAAATTTTGTGGAACAAACGCGCAGCGGGAAGTTCTGAAGAAGGCGGGTTGAGTTCGTTTGACTTCATAGAGCTCCTCGAAGCAGCAACCATCGATCTGGACGATTTCGTCTATGAATTAGTCGATGAAGTCGTTGTCAAGAACGTGGAGCTGTTCTACTTCGATGTGGACGATCATTTACCGGGGGTCGACATGTCGATCGCGCAGGCTTCCGGAATCAGAATCGGCATGCCCAAGCAAATCTTCCCGATGCGGCCGGTCGACGACCGTGTCCGGAAGGATGTGATGAACCCGGACCCGTTCTTCTTCGCCGCACGCATGAACTACGATCCGGATCTGAACTTCTGGCCGCTACTCCAACGCACCACCCATTTCAACGAGAACCAGAAGTGCGAGTGCGACATGAGTCCCACGATGCCGAAGGCCAGCGGCAACAAGTCGACGCATGAAGTCCGCGATCCCTTTAGACGCTTCCGTGCCTCACCAACCGGGAGTTGCTATTACAATAGGAATTTACAGTACAGCGGAACTTTGTCGAAGCTGGAGCACGGGCATTACTCGCGGCAGGCAAAGGAGTACATGGAGGAGGAACAGGCGAAAAAGCACGGTGGGAGCCTGACTGCTCAAGATCGAGCTCCAGGCCACGACCCCTTGGAGGCTGCGTTCTTCGGTTTCTGCAAAGGCGCGAAGGTTGCCGTGGGCCACGGGGAGGCCTTCTGCGAGTTCTGCAAGACCTGCGTGGAGGACGCCGGCAAGGGCATCGCGAGGGAGTTTGTGAATCCTTTCGAAATTGCTGCCGGCAAGGAGCCAACAAGTTTCTTTGCTGAGGACGACCAGGAGGAGGAGCAAGAAGATGCGAGCGAACGGCACGAGCACGGGAAGAGAGCACCGTGCGACTCGCACCACGACATATCGGATTACTGGCGCAACGCGTACTTGCACGGGTACCAGGACGGAGGCTCTATTCCGCCGGAGGAGCGTCGCTCGGAAACGAAATCGAAAAGAGCGCGGGAGATCCAGGACGTCTTGCAGAGGCCGAACGGCTCGCACGGGGTGAAGCTGTTCGGCTGGAACGGGGATAGTGGGAGCCTCCAGTTCACTTTGCTCCCGGTTTCAATCTCCTCCGCGGGTCGCTTACGTGTCGACCACCTCCAGTACCGCCGCTACGACTACACGCGCATGCTGCCGCTGAAAACCGACTTGCGACGAGAGCTGATGAACGACGTCGACGAGGTCGAAGTCGAAGGCAGCCAACTACCTTTGACTGTGGCCGACGTGAAATCCAGGTTGGCGCGCGAACTCGGCGTGCGTGACGAGATGGTCTCCCGCCAGGGCGCCAGTGAAGCCACGTCTGTGAAAGCGCACGTCGCCAGCGTATCCCAGTACCAGGAGGAGCTGGACAGACTCCCCCGGGACCAAAACGGATGGTTCAAGTATGCGCTACGCCAGTTTAAATCCCCGGAGCCGGAGATTTGGAACCCGGACTCGCCACAGAACACTGCGCTATACAATCCCGTATTTTTAGCCGTCGACCGCGGCGCATGGCGTTTCTCTTGGAGCGACGACAACAAAAACGTAAGTGGCAGGGACTTGACGGATTTAGATGCAGATCCAACCAGCAAGGAAAGCGGTGCGTTGGCCGGACCTCTTCCTCATGCGGGCCCCGAGGACTCGAACAAGTGGCAGCGCGGCAGCCCCTTCTTCAGTCAACCAAACGAGCGCCCCATGATGATCGAAGGTGATACACCGGTGTACGTGCAGCGAGCGGTTATCAAAGACCGGATGGCGGGGAGGGATTTACGGAAGAAAGTCGCGTCCGACGTCGGGGCAGTGCGTGAAAGCGAGGAAGAAAAACAGCGGCCGATTGGGTATAACTACCAATCCGGCGGCATCGATCAAGTCGCGTTGGCGCAGGCCGAAAGGAACCGAGAAATAGAGGAAGACGAAAAGAGAACACCCGAAGAGCGGGAAAAAATCGCGAGCCTGGAGAAACTGAAGGAGGAGAAAGAGGCCGCAGCGCTGCAGGGGGACGCGGATCTGGCCCGGTGGCAGTACTCGGCGCAGTGGATTCGCGCGACGGCTGGTCTGGACCTGCGGCCAGAGACAGCTACAAGCGCCCCAGGCGGTAAACCCGGCATGCACGGGCTCGACGGCGTGCCAGGGCAAAACGGCGGCCATCTCATGATCACGGTCCGTTCTGGCGGAAGAAGTTGGAGAAACCTAGAGCCGCACAAACCCAAGCGCACCCTCCACAAGCACTTGAAGGACGGTTCTTTCGAGGAGAAGAAACTCAATGCTTTAGAAAGCGCCGTCCCAGGGGTTGAGCTCGCGCGGCTGCTGTCAATCAGCACTAGCGGGGGCCGTGGAACAGGTGGCCAGGTGGGTGGCGTTGGCGATAACGGAAAAAAAATTGAAACGATCGACGTCGACACGCCGGACGGGAACAAAGATAATAGGAGTGCGATGGGTGTGCACGGAAACACATTTTTAGACCGCTATTGGGTGAAGCACGACGCGGACTCAACCGACTGGATCTGGCGCATGCTCGGGTTTGGGCCCGACGGCGTGAATTTATGGGCGATCCTTCCTTTGCCCTTCGGCCTCGGGGAAGTTATGGACGTTTTGGCCGTCGATAGTGAACTCGACGACCGTCTCTCAGAAGAAGGGACGCGCGCCCAAACGAAGCGCGACTTCGCGGTCTCGTTAGCCCAGGGCAGCTTCGGGCACGGCGGCGAGTGGCCGGGATTACCTGGCGCAGCAGGGATCCGCGGAAAGGGCGGGATGAGCGGTTCGCTTACATTGATTGTCGATGCGGCCGGGGATGCGTCGTACGAGTTTGGCGGAAAGGGAAGCGGCGACACGAGTGCGGATAGGCTGTATTTGACTGGAATAAAGCGCAGCACAAACATGGCGGTAAACCCGAGGTACATGCACGCCACGAAATGGGTCGACATCAACGCTGACGAACCGAACAGCGAGGGCGCGAAGAAGGGGGAAGCCCCGAGGAACGATCCCGGCGATTTTCTGTCCGGCTATCAGCCGGCCGCCGAGGGCTCTGCCGACAACCCGGGCAACGCGTTCTTGGGGTTCGGCGGCGACTGCTCGCCCGCACAGGACGGTTTCGATGGCATTCGGATTTCGGGCAAGGTCCCCGGGGGACTGGCCCCGAGATACGGGGTGACTTTGAGTGATCTGGAGGCGAGCCAGATGTTCGGGTACCATCCCCACATGCAGTTTGACTTCGAGTCGTTGCAAAGACACGACAGCTCCGACTGGATCGCCTACCCCGGCACTTTCGACTGGGGTATTTTGATCAAAGCCATCAGCGGGTCGCTGGTGTTAAAGGCCCTAGGGGATGTTGGTACGATCGCTGCGCGCCTCATTGGTGCGACCGTGAAGTGGACGATTCGCGAAGGGAAATACGAGAAGTACAACGCGTTTCCGGATATCAAAAACGCCCCCACACAGCACTGCGTCGTGTGGAGTGAAGCCGAGAACCCGTCGCACGAGACGCGGAACAAGGAGATCAAGGCGAGCGACGAATACGGAATCCGACGAGAGGCGTGGGAGCGACGTGGAAACTTTGGCGGAAGCGACAATCTGTGGGGCTACTTTAAGGCTGGGGCCGGTCTGGAGTGGCTCGGGCAGGACGAAGACGCTCCTACCGCGTGCGAGTTTTCGAGCGGTAAGGGTAAGCATCCCGTCGCGATAATGCACCGCGAGGACCGGCCGCCTCCCACACCCCGCGACCCCGACATGCCGGAGAAGAACATCCACAACAAAACGATACGCAAATCAAAAGTCATGCTGAAAGGGAAGACGCGCACCAGACACAGAAATCAGGAGAAAACCCATTTGAAGGAGCACGATGCGCAGAAACAGCGCGAAAACTGCAAGCAGCGCGATCAGGAGAAGGAAAACGCCTTAGAAAACGCGTTGGCTGACCAGAGCGAGTTGATGCAAGATATTCAAGATGAGATTTTGGCGCTTTCGAAGGCGCTGCAAAACCAAAACATTGAGCTGGACCAGCTGGCGCAGCAAAACGATGACAATGACGCGAAGAAGAAAAAGGCGCAAAACGCGGTCGCGAACGCGCTGCAGCAAGCCGCTGTCGCGCACCACGTCCGCGGCGAGGCACAGCAGTTCCAGAGCTTCAAGTCCGTTGCGCAGGATGTCGCAGCTGGGCTAGACGCAGCGCAGCAGTACGGAAAAACTCTGAAGCAGACCATGCGCGCGAACCAGATGATGCAAGGGCGGGTCAACGAAGTTTTGGCAACTCAAAAGGATAACGCGAATGCGAATCTATCCCATTCCATCGATAAGTCCGACATGTGGGATGAGGAAAAAGAAGCCTCCAAAGAGGTCATCTTGTCCGTCGCGGAGCAGAACATCAACGCAAAGGCGCAGCAGCAATCGGAGCAGCAGTCGCAGAAGGAATCGAAGGAAAATCAAGAAAACCAAGCGGAGCAACAGGTGCAGACCGACATGAACACGGGCGATATCAAGAAGCGGAAGAGGAAGGACGATTTGGTGGCGAAACGGCGCGCGACTTTGGCCGCACTGTTCAATACGCGGAAAGCGCTGGAGGGAGTGTTGAAGGAGCAAAGAAGAAAGGCTGAGGCGTACAGCAAACGCATAGAGCGCGGGTTACGGGAGCGCAGCGTGGCGCGGGCGGGATTTATTGGCTTGCAGGCAGCGGTCGAGCCGTACTTACTTCAGGCGGAGTCTGTGGGCGCGGAGGTCGAGGCCAAGAACTCGTTTTTGGGATTGGTGTCGACTTCCGGGGAAGCCGCATCCTCAGATATTATCCCAATTGTACGCGCACTTGATTTCGTGGTTTGCAACGGCGATTTTCTTTCTGGGCTGGGCATCAAGATCAACATCCTTCCAAAGATGGAGCTAAAATCCGAGTGCATCGAAAGTGGCAACGCAATCTTTAACCGCATCGACCGGATTTGTGGCGAGTCATTGAAGAAAAGGTACGAAACTAATGGTGGTGCGGTTGCGGATAATGTTGAGCGATTAAGACGCATCATGAAGGACCGAACCGCGCCGTGGAAGTGGAGCGGCCACGTGGCGCGACGCGCAACTATGGCGGCGACGATCCTGGAGCAAATTTGGGTTTTGGTCCGACTCGAGGAAGGATTGCAGGCGACGGTAAAACCCGCGGAAGAAGTGAAAACCAAGCAAGACGAGAAGCTCTTCAAGAGGTTTTTGCAGCAGATCGCGCAGCGCGCGTCTTTGCTGGGCCCCCGCCTGTCCGTGAAGCACAGCAAATTTGTGGGGGATGTCGCGCTCGTTGAAATCGGGAAAGCGTTGGTAGACGCGCACGAAGATGAGGACGCAGAGGCAGAGGCGCATAAAAAATCGGACTCGACGAATGGGGGTAACGATGAGTTCATGCAGGAGCAGGCGTGGGTGAAGCACGCGCACGACTTGCTGAAGTGCGGCGCGGTAAAGGTGTTGAAGCAGCTGCGGCAGCACATGGAGGAGAACATTCTGACCGACAGTAATCTTTTTGTTTCGGAGGATTCCGACCCCCGACATTTCGTCACGCCATTCAACATTGTGGATGTACCGGGGCGCGCAATTGCTGATGACTATCAGAGGACACCAGGCGGCCCGACGTCAAGTTATTCGAAAGCGCTCAAATTCGCCTTCGAAAGAACGTCGCCGCTGAAGGCGCTCTTCGCAGAGGAAACTTCGAAGCGGATGCTGGAGGACATTCTATCGCCTTTCCGCCTCGATGTTCATAACAACGACTTGAGCGAAGACTTGGAAGACAGTATCCGCGAGGATCCGCTGCAAATGCCTGGAAACAGCAGAGGTTCTCGGACAACACATCTCGCCTCCGCAGCCAACACAGCAACCGCCGCTGCGAACCAAAAGCGCACAGATGCTCTCCGGCGGCAGAAGGCACTCAAGTTAGCCAAGCTGCACCTTAATCTTGCCGAGCAACCCGCTGCGCAATCCGACGAGGCCGGGACAATGATTACTGCGTCGGAGCTGCCATTGCACACCTTCGTCACGCTATTCTCGACAGCTGTGGTGCGGCCGCTCATCGCGACCGCCGATAGTTTGTACAACCCGCTGGCGCTGGCTCAGAACCATAAGGCCGTGCAAGTGCCAGCTGTGCAGCAGGGAGCTGGAAAAGATGAGGAGGACGAAGAAGAACAGGGTGAACGAACCCACGAAGAAGAACAGGGTTCATCTCCAAGAGCAACGCCGACGTCTGACGACACGCACCGCGCCCCCGAAACTCAGAGCGAGATGCAGCAGCGAGCCGAGGGCGGACAGACGGTTCGCGCTCACACAGAATACTGGGCGAAGATTCGCAACTCCTTCACGAACATCCGCAGCACCTTCCCGACCGCTGATGTCAAATCTGTCACCTTCGAGATCCTCGTGCTCGCCGAGCAAAAACCTGCCGCAGAAAATGAAGGCGCAGAGGCGATCCGAAGATGGGACGAGAGGTACGAGGACGCAAGGGAGCGCTTAAAGCGCCACCGCGCCACCTACTTGGGCAAAGTCGACAGTTTAAACCGGCAAGTGAAGAAGCGCGTGCTGCCAATGCTGGTGTCTGCTTTGCAGCAGAAATTGCTCTCAATTGAAGACAAAACAGAAGAGAGCAGGAATGCGGACATTGCAGAGCTGGGGAGAACTGCGCGAGGTGTCGCTGCCCGACTGGCGCCGACAGTTGGTTTGTTAGAAAGTTTCAGTTTGGAGTCTAGTGCACCAGAAGTAGATGGCAGCAGTGAAAGATCCTCCTCCGATGCAAGGCTGCTGACTTCATGGTACCAAGCCACACAGGAGTCCGCGAAAGCCTTGGGCCCTGCGATCCTGAATTTGACAAAAGCCTGCAAATCCGCCGACCTCGCTGGCTACCTCCAAGACGCTGGCGCGGCTCGCAGTCTCGCCGGAGCTGCCGCCGCTCCCCCGATCACGCACTACCGGTACGTAACACTAGTCGATTCGGTTTCGGATTCGGA
>RXOD01004192.1:0-26438 GCA_005223375.1 Amoebophrya sp. AT5.2
GGCTGCCAATAGCTGGTCCGCGCCCGCGGCCCTAGCGGCGATCTGCTCTGGCGAAAGCCTCTGCTCGCTTTCGTCGTCGTTGTCGGCGAAGTGTTCGTCGAGATCTTTCCTCGTTAGCTTTACCCCCGCCGCGTCAAACGAGGGCATGAAGAAAGTGTCCTTCTTCTTCATCTTCGCAGCCACTGCAACGGTCTCTGGAGCGAACTGGTAATTCTGCTGGAGCTCCTCTTCTCCCATCGTGTGCATTTCCATTTCTTCACTCGCTCCACCTCTCCCGCCAGCTTCTCTCCTCAGGTGTTCTTGGAGCAGTGCCTCGGCTGCTTCTTCCTGCTCCAGTTGCATCTGTTCCTGCTTGAGTCGCTCGATTTTCTTCTGCTTCTGCAACGTGGCCATGCGGTCGGCGGCCTCGGAGAGATCGTTCATCATGATTTCCTGCTGGTCCTCACCGCCACCCTTTAGTTTTGCTTCCGCTTCTTGCTCCCGTAGCTCTTGCTCTCTCTGCTCGCGGCGCAACTTCTCCGCCTCCTCCCGCTCCATCTCCTCAGCCGAAATTTTCGCAAACAGCGCGGCCCAGTCCTGCATCGCAGCGTCTTGCTCCGGGGGACCGATATTCGTATTGGCGTCAACATTTCCCGTGGCAGCTGGTGAAGAAGACAGCCTCTGCTCCTTTCCAGGATCTCCGACTACTCTCGCTGATGTTTCTCGCGCAGCACGTTTTTGTTCGAGCCACAACTCCCAGAAAGCGTTCTTGCGATCCTCGATCACTTCCGGGCGGAAGGGAAAGGCGAGCCCTGCTCCTGCAGCTGCTGTTGAATCTCCTACGGTGGAGCCGGGAGTAGATTTCGTCTTCACGCTGACCACCCGCGCAACCATTTCCTCAATCTGGGGCATCATCTGGTCGAAGAGAGCCTTGTTCGTTGCAGCCGGAAGCGCCAAGCTGCCACCCGGAAACTGGTTCGGCAGTACTCCCGAGACCGCAACCAAATTCTCAAAAAAAACGCTCCAAAACTTGGGTTTGAAAGTCTTCCAGATCAACCGAGACGAGAGACGTCGTCGAAGAGGACGCGGCGATTCCTCTAGTCGTGCTCGTGGCACCCCACCTCCTGTTTCTCCCTTGTCCGTGGTCTCCTGGATGACCTCCACATACCCGATTTTCGTCAGCACGAAGTTGAGAATTGACTCCATGTCGTCGGGCTTGAATACTGTTCGCCACTGCTGCACGTACACGACTTCGAGGGCCTTATCGTAGAACGGAGCGCGGTTTCGCCATGAAATTTTCTTCCCCTCAAAATACGAACCCAGGTCGTCGAGATTCCCGCCGTCCGCCCCGTCGCTACTTGCTATAGCCCCTAATCCGACGTAGGGCCGGTGTTTCAGCTGCTCCTGGTAAGGAATGAAGTTCATCGGGACGGCAGTCAGCTCCCGATTCGCTACCCTCGACATGTACTCAAGTAGCTGTAGTGCGCCGGGAAGCTCGTGCACGGAATCGTGCGCGTGGAAATCTGGTTCCTGACCACGCTCATCTTCGTCTTCATCCAACGTTTGGTGCGCACGACCATGCTGCGCTGTTGTTCGCTTTGAGCTTACCGCGAGCAGCGGCGCGAGATAGGTTGCTTTGCAGCCATGCTTCAACAAGTCGTCGTCGGGAAACGGGAGGGCTTTTCGAACTTCGTCTTCTTCGTCATCCTGATTGTCCTGACATCTTGGTAGAAACCCGACCTGCTCGATGCACGAGTAAGTGCGCGTCGAATCGACTTGGAAAAACTGCACACTGCGTTGCACTTCTCGCCAAAGCAAAGCCGAAATCAAGCGTAGTTCTTGTTCGTTTTCCTGGTTTTCGTGCGCAGGAGGAGCACGGCCGTCTTCATCATCTTCGGGATCCTGAGCGCGACCGTCTCCTCCTGGCGGTCCGGCATTGATTTTTACGAACGACGACGTCGAGTCCTCCGTCTCGTCCCGCGGAGGTGTATTTAACGGTCCACTGTTCATCAACACTTGCTTCAGCGTCTCTCTGACCAAGCAGAGGAAGATGGCCCGGATGTAGTGCGGCTCGACGCTTCGCAGGAGAAAATTCGGCGCTCCGTCTGCGTCTCCCCCTTTGCTCTCGTGCTGATCCGCCTGTCCGGCTCCGGCGTGGTCGGAGGTCCTGTCATTCGGCAACAGCCTCAACCTCTGGTAGCGCGCCACCGGCTTCAGGCCCAACAGCCACCATGCATTCGGCACCAAAATCGGGTTGAAATTGTGTGCCGGCTTTACGTTTACGACGAATTTCGCCAGCGGGCTCTGCCGATCAACCATGTTGTGGTCTTTGTAGTGTGGCGGCTCACTTTGCACGGCACCCATGTTGAGCGCCCCGATGGGCACGGAAGCTGCTCCTGTGAAATCGGTTGCAGCCCCTGTGAATCCAGGCGCGACTGGCTGCAGCACGAAGGTCTGCGTCTGCTGGTGACTTCCTACTCCAGCCGCCCCCGTGACGAGGTGGTCCGTACTACTGAAGCTGTATGCGGCCACATCATTCTTGTAGTACAGATTCTCAAACATGTGGGACGAGATTAATGCCGCGTGCTTCGGACAAACCCACTCTCGCTGACTTACTGTCGGAACGAACTTTACGCTGCGGAGCGCGGCAAAGATTTTGCGGAAATTGTGCGCGGCATCCTGGGCAAGCAGAAAATCGAAAGTTGAATGCAACGGCTCTACTACTACCCCGTCGTGCTCCGCCTCTCCAGTCGCGGTCGCCGGGTAGAAGTATTGCACCGCGCGCTGCTTCGCCTCAGTCTCCTCCAAGTCGATGAGTTTCGCACTGTGTGAAGTCACACGTCCGCAGATCTCGATGAAGCGCTGCAACTCAGAAACTTTCTGAGACCGCTCCAAGAGGTTAGCAGGCTTCTCGACGTCGTGCTTCTCCGAGTCATGCCCCAAATCTGCACCTTGAGCGCTTTCATGATCTTCTGCACTCTCATCCTGCGAGGTGGCCGGTCTCGGAGAGGCTGAGGCACGACCAGACGAGGCCTCGCGCTCGCCTCCGATCGCGTCGACCTCCTGAACCTGTCCTTGCGCAGGCTCACCAGCCTGCGCTCGCGCTCGCGCTTCACTTGCGCCCGCTCTTTCCAAGTCCTCGAGGCGGTTTTCGGCTTCCTCTTGCATGCGAGCGATTTCCGCTAAAATCTGCTCGCCCAGCTGGAACACGACGCGATCGACCAACGTGGTCCCCTCCGTCGGCGGTAGGAGCAGGTCTGGCGGCGGAAGGATGATTTGCTGCTGCGGTCCGGGCATACCTCCACGAGAAGCAGGGCCACCGCCAATTATGCCTCTCGAAGATCCAAGGAACTGCGATCCGAAACCTGCGTGCCCCTGCTGTGCGTGCAGCTGCTGCAGCTGGCGCTTGTAGCCAGCCTTCACGCGATGCGCCTGCAGCGTGATGAAGAGGTCCACAAACGTGCCGAAACGGTACGGGAAGGCTGTTGCCGTGTGAAGAGCAGGTGTGGTACAACTTTTTTTTGCGAGCAGTCTCGGCTCGACCTCCTTCATGTGCTGCAGCTCCTCGTCCGTAAACAACGTGTCTGCCTGTTCGCCCCCAGTCGGCACCGCAGCCAGCTGGAATTTGCGCTGTGCTTCCTGCGCCCGCACCTGCCAGTCTTCGCTGCTTTTCAGATTCAGCTTAGCGCACGCTCTTTCGAGTTCGGGCAAGACCATCGCGAACATCTGCAACATTTCGACCTGCTTCGCGCCCCCGGCCGGAAGACACTCAGAGACGCGCGCGACGGCCCCCGCCGACGTGCTTCCGCCAGTAGTGTTCGCAGCGTCCGCGCCCGTCTGCTGCTCGTCGACGTCGTCCCCGCCAGTGGCGCCCATGATCCCGTGTAGGAAGAAATCGTGCAGCCTGCTCCGCGTCGGTCCCGCGTCAAACGCCTTCCCGGGCGGAAGCGCACTCCGCGGCCCCCAGTAGTAGTGTGACAGCACCCGCAGCTTGCCGCCGTAGCGCGCCAGCTTCAGCAGGCCGTCCGGCATGTCGGGACTCCACGCGTCAAACACGGCGGAGAGCTGCTGCACGCGCTCTGACATAGTCACTTCTGCCACCGAGTAAAACCGCCCGCACAGCGCTTCCTGTTGGTTTTGCAGCACTTCAAAGGACCGCCGCTGCGTGTCCCGGTCGACTCCCTCGCCGCCCTGCTCCGGGTGGTCGGGCAGGAAAATCCAGGGGAAGGTCCCGAGGAAAGAGTTGCAGCGCTGCATCAGGGATTTGCGGCCTTCCACGTCGGAGTGATGAAGACCTTCCGCTTCCTGTAGAACGCAGTCCCAGAGCTTGAGGTAGACCGCCGTCATGTCGAAAAGCGAGAGCTTAACGAGGAAAAAGTGGCTGTCTACCTCGTGCGCGACCGACGCCTGCTCGAGCGAGAGGAGAGACGGAGATGAACTAGAACGCTCCACCAAGTCCTCCTGGTCCTCTCCTACTTCGTGAAAAGCCTGCTCCTGAACCTCCTTCAAAAAGTCGGTTGAGAAGACCGCGCGAGCTCTTTGCAGTTCCTCCCCCCGGCTAAGTCCCGCGGAAGATGAAACGTTCGCCTTCCTCGAGAGCACGAGGTTCGAGCGTGCGGAGAGGTTTTTGATCAGCCGAATCTGCAGCCGGGACGACGGGCGCTCGACTTGAATGGGGAGACCCAGAGCGAGGTTGTGGCTCGGCTTTTGCTTGTTGTCTTCGGCCTCCGCGTCGCGTTCTTTACGGGCCCCTTGGAAACGTTCTTGATGATCCCCTGAGACTGAGGAAGTCGAAACAACTAGTTTTTCCGCGATCAGCGGATGCAGGAGGTACGGCAGTTCCAGGTCTCGATTGCCTGCGAACTGCGTCTCTGTGTTTTCCCTCCGTTTCGCCGACTGGCTGCAGTGCGCGTCGGCAGGCTCGAAGAAGGCCAGCTTTTGGCTCAGCAACGCTGCAGCAGAGTCGCTATCCGTTGGCATCTCCTCGTTCAAGACCGCCCGGCCTTGAACTACGTCCCACGCCTTCAGCACGTGGGCCGCGCCGTAGTAGAACATCAGCTTTTTTTGAAAAATCCCTAGCTTCAAGGCCGGTGCCAGCCAAATGTCGGCGGCGGACACCAGCTGCCCGGTACAGGAAAGCAGCCACTTGGACGTTTGAAGCTGCGCCGCGAAAGAAGCCACCGGCGACGGTCCGCTGCGTGTTGTCGTGTATGAGCTGTGCGCCTGCTGCATCTTCCGTTCGTAAAACCGGGCGAAGGGCAGCACGAACTGGAAAAGCAAACAACTCGCCGCTCCGATTTTTCTCGTCCCGGGCGGTAACGACTGCAGGCTGGTGAGCAGCTCCTCGAAATCGTAGCTGTGGCCGTCTTGCTGAATCGTCACGCTGGGCCAAACCTCGACCGTATCGACCCAAAAGGAACACCAGGACGGTTTCGGGTCTTCGGCTGGTGGTGGGGCCACTTGAAATGCGTCCGAGATATTGGCATCGGGCCTTCGCTCTCTGTCCCGTCGTTTTGACCCAGAGGAAGATGGTGCCTCCACCGCTGAACCAGATTTCTTGGCCAGCTCTGTTTGCACTTTTTCGTATCGTTCGTAGCAATCCGAAGCAATGCTTGTCCACCGCGCGAAGTAGTTTGGAAACAAATTCGGATCGAGCGGCAGCAACTTCGCGCCGTCGGTTTGCTTTTTTATCGACGCGCTTTCCACCATCTTTCGGAGCTCGGCGTCTTGCTCCAACAGGCTCGTTCCCTGCGCAAACCCTGGCCCTGGAACTTGATGTTGATCTTGACGCGGCATTGTTTCTTCATCCTCGCTCGGAGAAGAGGGGCCTGCTCCGAGGCGATCGAGCAAGGTCGCTTCATGATCTTCCACACCGACACGGAGGCGTTTTTCCAGTGTACGCGTCAACACCCACACTGGGCGATTGCGAAGCTGCTGCAAGATCTTGTTGCGGGCCGTTTCCTTGAGCTTCGACTGACCTGGTGAAGAGTGTGGGACCGGAACATGAGCGAACGGCCACGACATCTTCACGATATCGCGGCTATCCGGGCTACTTACACCTAACAAGCCAGAAAGAGAAACCGAAGAACTAACTCTGACACCAACGACGTGAAAAACAAATGGCTGCGAGTAGTACCACTGTCCCCGCCCTCCAGCACTTGCTTCAGGTAGAGTGTGCACGCCAGCAGCGGCTCCGGTGGGGGCGGCTTCTCATCGGACAACAAGATCGGCAGCACGTGCGACTCCAGGAACTGGCTGCTGCCGATTCCCAGGACCCCGATCCGCTGCAGCAAAACCGCTACTTTCGGGTCCATTCGCTCCCGAAACCGCGGATGCACCGTCAACACGGTATCGAGCGCAACAAGAAAGCTGCTGTCGTACACTTCGCTGGTGGCTGTCGACACGAGTGCAACGCCAGACTTTCCTCGCTTGTTCTCGCACACGGGCACGATTTTCAGCTGCTTCAGCTTCTGCAGATTCGGCTTGGCCTCGTGCGCAATGATGAGGAGGAGAAAATGGATCTGCTCGAGCAGAAAGCCCGTCTCCGCTGCCGCGGCCGCCGGGGGCTCCGACTGGTGTAGTCGGTTTTCTACTTGGTGCTGCGCGTTGACATTCGCGTTCTGCTCCGAGATCTTTGCAAGGCAGCGCAGCGCGAGGTTGCCGTCGACGACGGGGAGATCGAGCGCGGCAGCCAGGTCGGGTGGCAGCAGGTTGTCGGCCGCCTCCAGGAAGTAGCTCATCTGGTTCAAGAGCGGTTCGAGATACCTCTCGATCAACGTCCGCGCTGGTGGGGCCGAAGATGCGCTCCCGTTCATGCTCGACAGCCCGGTGCCAGCGTTAAACTCCGGCTTCACGACGAAGCGCGGCTGCGCGAACGTAACAACCTTGTCCGCGCCCTTCACCGGAACTAACGCGCACCGCTGCAGCTCCTCGAGAATGCTGGTCGGCGTATTGGCGAAAAACTCGGCCGCAGATCCCGGAAGTGGAACGATCGCGTAGAGCTGGGATAAAAGAAGACGCTGGCGGGAAGTCAGGGTGAGATGTTGGCCACGACGCTCCTGCTGTGCTTGCTCTACTGCTTCTGCTCCCCCTTCATCTGCTTCTTCTGCGCCGCTAGGAGCGCTTCTACCCTCTGCAGCTGCATTTGCTTCCAGTCTGCCCGCGTCTTTTTCTCGCATCACCACATGCTGAATGAAGCCCTCCACAGCTTTTCTGAAGACGGCCGGAACCTGGTCCCTGGCGAACTGGTTAAACGCGTCGGTTGCTATCACGGCTTCGCGGCTCGTGGCCACGATCCAATCGCACTGAATGATGAACCGGAAACCGTAAGACCGTGTTGGCAGCCAGGCGAACACTTGCTGCTGAGCGGAGATTATGCTGCTAGATGAAGGTGAGTGAACTTCTTCGTCGGTTGCTTGTGGAGGTGGGATCGGCAGTGCGATCTTCAGGTCTGCCTCGGCGCCGTCCCGACTTTCGGCGGCAAGCTTCTGCGTGAAAACGAACCACCGCTCGGCGCTCGTTGTGCTGGAAAACCCTTCGCCCCCTACGCCTCCCTCTACGTTACCGCCGCCTCTTGCAGCGCGCTTTCGCTTACCACGCGCGGCCCCCGTTTCCTCGCGCGTATTGCTTTTCACTTTCTGGTCCACGACAACGGACTCCAGCTCGATAATGTCGACGGCTGCACCAGTCGCCGCTTCATCGTCGGCTGCGCCAGATCCGGAGTACAGCGTTCTGCGGTTCATGAGAATCTGGTAGTGCCCGCAGTGGTGCAGAATCAACCGCTGGAGGTTTCGCAGGAACAGCAGCAACCGCGGCTGCAGGTCCTCGCGCATGCGGATCGCCAGCTGCCCCGCGTCAGTGTTCAACGGCAGCACAATGCGAGTGCCGTTGGGCAGCTTCGCGTCGGAGGTGTCGACGTCGGAACCTTTATTCGGTTTATTTCTAGATTCACCTGTATCGGTATCTCTATCTTTTCCAGCGCTTTCATCATCTCCCACGACGAGCGTTGCAGTCGGTACACGGCAACTGTCCAGCTTCGTTGTGTCCTCTCGGACTGCTTTGACTACTTCTGCGAACTGCAGGTCCCGCGAGAAAAGAACGCTGTCCCGCATCCGCTCGGTTTGCAACCTCGGCAGCGGGAACGGCACCAAATACCCGAGCCCGTTCAGCGCGCCGCTGTCGAAGTGGAACGAGAAATCGCCGCTGTGGATCACCGGCGTTTGCGTGACTTTGAACACACTCTTGAAGCCGACGCCCTTGTGGCCGATGAACTTCTTGTTCTTCTTGGTGGACTGCGCGATATCGCACAGCGCGCGCACGTCCCGCTCACGAAACCCGAACTCACAGTGCTCGGAAATGAGAAAGTGAGAAGAAGAGGGAAAGGTCGTCCACGTCGACGCTGCACTTGAAGATGTTAATACCGTCGCACTTCCTCCACTTGTTGTTCCTACTTCTTGCGAAGCAACATCGCGGCCCCCATCTTCCCCTGCCGGAGGCGCGATTGTGAGCACGAGTGCGGGGAGTATCGCGTCCGAATAGGCGCAGTCGTCCGCGTTTTGCAGGAGTTCCAAGAGAAAGTGCGACTCGCCGGAATACAAGTCAGCGGCAAGCCGCACCACCGCACCCTGCACGGTTTGTTGCAGACTGCGAATACGCTCGTCCTCGGGCTCACGAACCCAGTTTCTGGAGAAGGGATCCACGTCCTTGAGTTCGACACCCTTCACGCGCGCGATGTCCTCACAGAGAGCGCTGTTCACCGCATTTTCTTTCTCCTTCTGCTTCTCCACGTCTACCTGTACCTCCAGCAACTGTCTGGTCTCTAGAGGTAGTGCTTTCTGCGCCTGCGCGGCGGCTGGAGCTGGTGGTGTAGCTTCGGGCGGGCCGCTGCCGATAGTTTGCGAAGCCGGAGCGTCCGCTTTCTGCTCGTCCTCTCGTCCGGGTGCCGCTCTACTTCCTGTTGCGGCAGTAGAGCAGATTACCGGGTCGGCGCCCTCGACGCGGCCCCGATCTTCAGCCTGGCCTGTCGTTGCTTCCCGGTGGTCAACCTCTACGATTTTCTTGACTTCCACGACAACTTCGCCGCCGCCGACCACCGCGAATCCGTTCAAGATTTCGCGGACCTCCCCCAAGCCCAGCTTCCATTCCGGAACGCCGTACCGCTCCGCCAACGCAATCATCGCCCAGGCCCAGTCTTCTCTCCTCGCGTCGGACACCACTTGGGGGAGGTTGGTCCTCGGCCGGCGCAAACTTACGTACGGTTTCGCGATGATGTCGAGTACCGGTCCGCGCTGGCGTAATTCGGTCGGGAGAAGCCGGGTCAGCTCGAGAAGATACTGCTCGCAGCGGAACAGCTGCCGGCAGGAGCTGCTGGGCGACTTGCTGTCGATGGCTGCTGGGTCATTCCTCCTGGCCGGCGCGGTTGGATCCGCCGCGTCCGCGGCGGCGGACTTTTGATAAAATTTGTCCATGACTGCCTGGAACTGCTGCCACGAGCCGAGGTGTCCGTCTTTGCACAATCTTGTCACTAACACGGCGATGGCGTGACGGAAGTTCAAATCTTCGGAGATCTCCATCTCAGCAGCAGGAGCTGCAAGTGGTGGTGCCAAGAGTAGCGCGCGTTCGAACGCTTTCATGGTCGCTTCTTCGGCGCGTAGAATCTTCACGATTTTGTTCCCACCTCCGAGGTTGAGGAGCGGCGGGAGCTCTTGCGAGGCGGCCACCATATCATGCTCGTCCTCGAAGTTCTTCGTGTAGTCTTCCAGAAACTCGCTCAGCGTGCCGAAAAAGGGCGCGAACCTCTCGGCCCAGGACGGGAAGCAATACCGCTCGAGGTCGGCGAGCAGTGGCGCTTCCTGAATCGTGCTGCGGATCTCGCGCCGGAGCGTTTTCAGGTTGACGCGCTTGCCGGCGCCGGAGTGGTGGTGAAACATGGTTGCTGACGAACCAGCAGACTCCGCAATCTGCGCCTCATAATTCGCCAACACGTGCGGCAGCTGCTGCAGGCTGGGTAAAGAGCGAACACCAGATGAACCCAGACCCACTCGTGTTCGACCGGGTTGGCCAAGACCGTGACTCTCCTCTGGAAACCCATCGTCTTCTGCAAGAGCGGCCAGGCGGCGGCTTTCCAAAACCTCCTCGCACGCGGACTGGATTTCGTCAAGGCTTGCGCTCCCGCCAAACGCGTCAAACAGCAGTCGGAAGCTAGCGCTGTACTCGGCCTCGTAGGACCTGCTTCTCGAAGTCGAAGAGGACGCTAGACTCGATCTTCCGCCTGCCTTCGCGAGTCCTTTCTTTGCCCCATTTCCACCAGCAGCGGTCGCCAACATCCGTTGCTTCTCCTCGTCGAAAAACGTCTCGAGTCGTTCCTTCATCGTGCTCACGACGCGTGGCTCCGTGCCCACTGGGATCGTGGACGGGAGGACTTTTTCCGCGTGCTTCTGGAGGAAATCGGCGAAGGAAGCCGAGGTGAAGCTCGTCCAGCAACGCGATCCGTAGTTGGTGGTCAGAACGTCTTCCGCCTCTGCAAGAATTCGGAACAGCTCGGCAACGGGCAGGACGCGAGGCTTGTTCCGGCGCTTGGCTCGTCCTCCTCTGGCTGCAGCGAGCTGTTCATCTTCTTCCTCGAGGGCTTGTGCTTCGTCGGCAGCGCCATCTTCGGCTTCATCGGGTTCGGCGATCCTTTCTGAAGAATCAGCTACAGTTCCGGCGACCGCTGCTGCTGCTCCTTTTCGCTCCTGGGCCCGTCGCTTCTTCTTCTCCATTCTCTTCTTGCGCTGCCTCGCTTCGAGGATGCGCCGTGCCTCCGGGTCATCCTCATCCGCAAAATCGTTGTCATCATCGCTAGACACGACGTCTTTCTCTTCTTCATGATTTTTGTTCGGCTTCGGCTTCGTGTTCGCAATCGGACCCCTATCAGCGGCATTGTCCTCACCCTCGCCATCAGAGATGTCGAAGCTGCGGCCTCGATCCACCGCTTCAGCGTCTAACGAGATCTTTGTCCTTCCATTGTCTGCGAAGGTGTCCTTGTCTTCACGACCGTCTCCGTCATCAAAATCAGCCGAAAACACCACCTCCACCGCGTCCCGGACCACTTGCGCCAAATGATCCACCAGCGCAACTTCGGACGTCAGCGTCGCTAATTTGCTGTTGCTGTCCCCCCTGTGTGGTGATGCTGAAGCGCCCTGCATGGATTGCAGCAAACCAGCCTCATCTACTTCAGCACCAAGTTGTAGAAAGTGCGACGATCCGGGTACTCCCGCCCCAGGCTCGGCACCGAACGGTTGTTCTGCTGCGTTTTCGCCGAACACACCGAAACCTCCATTTTGCGCGGCCCCTCGGAGCTGCTCCCTACTTCGCAGGTCTCGGAGTCCCACGGTTCTTCCGGCATCCACGCTCAAAACGCCCCCCACGTTTCCCCCCCGGCACAGGTTGCGCACGTGCGGCGAGATTCCCTTCGCCGTGCCGCTGCCGTTCACTTCTCTCCTGGTCATGATCAGCTGCACGACGGACAGCGGCAGCTCCGCCGGCTTCGCCAGTCCCAACGCGCTGCAGATCTCCACTTCCAGGTTCGCGAGGACCCGGAAAAAGTTCCTCTCCGCGTGCGGGTACGAGTTCAGGTGCTTCAGAATGATCTTGCCGAGGAGGTCGGACTTTTTCTGCAGACGCTCGATCGCCAGGATCTTCTCGCGGCGCATCTGCAGCCGCTCCTGGTGCAGCAGCTGCCGGACGTCCTCGCGCTTCTTCGAGAGCTTGGTGAACACCTCGGGCTGGGCCCGAAAAGTTGCCTTGTGGACGTGGGAGGACCCATGCGTGTGGTGGGGGAGCCTCTGGTCGTGGTAAAGCGGGGCGTTCACGCAGCTCGTGAGCGCGGAGAACAGCAGGGGAGTTATCACGCGCTTCAAAAACGAGTCCAGATTCTCCTCCAGAGCGTTGATCTCGGGCAGGCTGAATGTTTCCTTGATGGTTTTCGGCGCGCGACGACTTCTAGGTTTCTTGCCCGCCTTCCTGCTGCGTCTTTGGTGTTCCACTTTGCCGGCGCTGTGATCGTCGGGGGAACGCGAAGTAGACCTAGACGCCGCTTCGGAGATTAGGTTCTCACCGTCCGAGGAAGGCGGTACATCTTCACCGTCCGGATCATCGCTGGACTCGCCTTCGGAGGAGCTCTCGACATCGTCATCTTCCGACATGGAGCCGGCCTCCTCAGGCGCGTCCTCTGCAGAGCCGCCAGGGGAAGAAGTCGAGAAGTTGATTCCCAGGTTTCGGCAGTTCACAGCGTCCAAAAACCGCCACAGGCGGTCCTTTGATTGCCTCCCGGCGTTCTCGCCGCTCGTACTTTCTTCAAAAAGCTGCAACAGCGCCTCCCACTGATTCGTCCTCCGCGCGCCAGCGAAGAAAGCATCCTTCGTCGTGTTTTTCATCTCGTGGTCCCCACCTAAAAATCCCAATCGTCCCGAATCCTCCCCTCGGCCTTGCTCCTGCTCCGCGTCCCACTTCGCGAGTGCTTCGAAGTAGCTCACCTTTTTCAGGTGTATTTTCTCCAGCCTTTTTTCCTCCCGGATTTTTCTCCGCACCGCTCGGTCGCGCAGCGCTTTGATCCGGTGCATGACGCCGGTCAAAAACTTGTCGCGCGTCACAAACACGCCCAACCGGCGCCAGTCATCAAGACCGCGGTCTGATGCGACCGTCAACAGTCCGAACTCCAGGCTCCAGTTCTTTGCGCCCGTGAAGAACCCTGGGTCGACGTCCATCACCAGCTTCGTATCCAGGTTCTCATACGGATTCGCAAACTTCGGATTATTCGACTTTGCTTTTGCTCGAGCCGCGTTTTTTGACTTTCCGCCGCCCTTCTGCTTATTTTCCGCCGCGAGTATAGCAGCCTCCTGCTCGACGAGGTGCGGGTGGGGTTGCCACCCGCCCTCGGGCTCCCAATGCTCCGGGATCGTCTCGAACAGTGCCAAAATGAGCGACTCGGTCGTCAGGTTTTTCACGTACGGCTCCGCGACCACCGCAACCGACGTCGCTCCTCCCCCAGCGATAGTTTCCACCCGATCCAGCAGCTGGAAGTTTTCCCTGCACACCGGGTGGTTTTCCAGTTTTCCCAGCACGTCGAGCTGCTTTTCGCTGCCCACGTCTTTGTGCTTCAGGATCGCCGCCTTCACGTCCGCCAGCGTCAGCAGCGGCATCGTCGCGAAGCAGATCTCCAGCGTGGATTCAACGATAAACGAGTACCGCAGCAAAAACTTCAGGAACTCCCCCGCGCCGGGTTCGCGCAGCAGCTGGCCGTTCCACTTCTTGTGAAACTTCCACTTCAACTTGTCCAGTTCGGCCGCGAGCACGTCCGGCGTGAGGAAGCCCTTCTGGTTGATCCGCAGAACGACGTTCTCGTTCACGTACTTCTTCAGCACCTCGGACTGCAGCGTCGCCTTCGCGGGCAGCGGTCTAGTAATGTCGTCCACGCGCTCCACCATGAAGTCCTCGCCGTACCAGGCGAGAATGTCGGCCATGGTCAGCGTTTTCTTGTTTTTGGCTAACGCCGCGTGGTCGGGGGTTGATGCGGGAAAGGGAATAAGCCTGGCAGTAGGTGTAGTGCCAGTAGCTGCTGGGCTGCCGGATCCGGAGTTCTGCGTGGGCGGCCGGGCAGCCGGGGCCGGGTTCTTCTGTTGAGCGGGGGCTCGAGACTCCGGGGCAAACGGGGGCAACGCCATCGAATTTGTATTTTTCCCCGGCATCTGCTGGACCGGTGGAGGCGGGACATTGTCAGAACCACCTCCGACATCCAGCAGCACCGGAGCCACGTCAGCCCGTTCGCTGCGCAACACCGGCCCGCCCTGGGACAGAATGTCGTGGATGACGTCGGCATCTGGCGAAGGGGTCGGGTCCAGCTCGTTCACGAACAAACCAGACGCCGGCAACGGCCCGTACACCCCTGGATTCTCCAGAACGTCCTGGTAGCACAGCGGCCGCAGGACGAACACCTCCGCCAGCTGGTGCGTCAATAAAACCGGTAGGAACCAGCCGCTTTCTTCCACCCAGCGGTTGCTCGCTTCCTCGATGAACGTTCCCCTCACGACGCTGCCCCAGTCCACGAGCACGTCCGCGTGATCAGTCAGAATTCTGGACCTGCGGTACCCAAGGCCCGCCGTAGAAGCGTTCACACTGTTCACGACGAGAAAAGACCGCTTCGTGGGCTTCGCTGTACTGTTGAAACCCACTCTCCAGTCAACGAAGGCGAGCCGCACAATGTTCTTCGGGCACCAGTAGTACGCCCAGAGGGTTTGGCCGGACGCCACGTTCCGCTGCAATTTGCGGACCCACACGAAGTCGCGGCACTTGGCAACGAGGGGAGCCGTATCCACGTCGGCCTCGGCCGGAGCCGGCGGAAAAGCACTACTAGTACCTGCACCCCCGACCAAGACCGCGCCCGCTCGAGACGATACGCCTGCGCCCTGCTGGGGAGGCGTGGGAGTGGCTGAGAACGCATCGTAATCCGCGCTTTTCACGGGGGGCGGACCGGGTACCGGCGGAGGCAAACTAGTTGTCTGACTTGAGGCTGCAGGATGAGCATTTTCACTTTTTTTCTTGCCTTTTTTTGCGGCCTTGAAGACCAGCGACATAATGAAATGAAGAGGATGCTGTAGTGCGTTCGTAGATGTAAGTAACCGGCTGAGGCAACTTAGTAGTGCGCGCTCTGCTGGGTCTGATTCGCTAGAGACGAGGACAATGACCTCCGACCTGATCACGCAACAAGTCCACGCCCAAAATTGTATATTTGCAGGTCGGAAGCAGGAGGAGCAACGAAAGTTCTGTTAGTAGCCTACTCAAGATCAATGAATTCGACATCGACTACTTCTTCATCTCATTTTCTGCAAATTATTTAAATAGAAAGACACTAACTGAGGCTGCGAAAGGCAAGGCTGAAAAAGCTGCTCGGCGTTCTTGCCTAGGGCCGCGTTTTATTTGCATTATACAACGGATACGGAACTCAATTATCAAACACCGCCAGCACCACACCAGCCAACGACGCAGCTAAGTGCTCCGCCAGGAGACAAGCCACGGGGCCAGGAATCAAGCCACGATCTCGATCAGAATCAGATCAAGCACCATCCATTTCCAGCATAGACATCGCGACGCTCAAGTCGGTGAGGGAGTGTTTCTGTGTGAGATCAGCATCAGATCTTCAAGATCTTCAAGCTCAAGGCATATCGCCTGCGCCTCCGCAAGATGCTAGAGACGGACTGCAACGCAGGCAGCTCGAGCTCCTCCTTCTCAACACGTACACGGCGAGCGCCCGGAATGATCATGGACAAGAGAGCTGCTTTCTGACTTTGAGGCTGATCAGTCGCCATCGTATCACTCGAAAAAGTCATTCGGTCGTCGTCGTGCCAGATCAAGACCAAGCCCAAGCACCGACTGCCAAAGAAATTCCGACCAAGAAAAGCCACGGCGCACATGAGGCAACAGAAAAGAGGCCTTCGCGGTCGTTTTAGTGGTGCGCTTCAAAATGGCGTCCGTTCTCTCCAAGCAAATGAAGGTGATGAATGTCGTTGCTTCGTAGTGATGCGTTTACCTTGCCTTGCTTCGTAGTGATGGCACCAGATTCAGATTCGTATACGCGGCGGGAGCAAGTTGTGAATGTGGAAGAAGCGCTCCTCCAGCCCCGAGATGATAGATAAGGACGACGATCATGATGAAGAAGCATAATGCACTTTAAGAAAGTACTTTATGTTTTATCTTTATCACGATTCCGATCCGAGCTAAGTACAAGTTAATTCTACTTAACAAGTATACTTACAGTGCGTGGCGCAGTTTCTCACGGCAACAAAGCTATTTCGTCCAGCTCCTTCGTCTATTTTTTCTTCTTCTTGTTCTCCTTTTCCATTTCCGCGTCTTTCCTGGTCTTCAACTCGACTCCATTCTTGCGCTTGACGTCTTCTCTGCGGGTGAGGGCCGGTTTTTTACTGCTTGTTTTGGTTTCTTCCTTCTTCATCACCCTGCCCGGTCCACTCGACGAGGATGCGCCTTCTTCTCCGTGGGCTCCAGAAGCGCCATCTTCATCTCCGCCACCTTCTTCTTGAGCAACTTCAACATTCGAAGACTTCATCGCGCGAGGAGTCTTTTTGTCGCCGACCATCGGAGTCTGCTGCTTCTTCATCTGGTGCTTCGCGCGAGCTTTGGCAGCTTTCATCGCCTTGACATTGTCGGCGCTTTCGATTTCGTCAGCCTCGTCTTCATCATCCTCTGAGTCGTCCTCAGCGCTTTGTGCCGGCGCTTTCGGGTGCCTTCCACTTGTGCTGCTTTTTGGCTTGCCCTTCTCGCTCTTCTTGGGCTTGGCAGCTTTCGCCTTCGCGGCCGCAGTTATCTCGTTTTCCTCGTCTTCGTCATCTGGACCCGGAGATTGTTCCGCTCGGGATGAAGAAGTCGGCGATTTTTTGTTCGTTGCGTTCCGCCCCTTAGGAGCACGTTCGCGCTTTTTCGATGCTGCCGCGTCGTCCGCTCCTGTCTTCATACTCTTAGCACCCGTCTCGTGAAATGGGCTGTCGTTCGTCCTCTCGCGGCTTGAAGCTGGTGTCTGATCATCTACATCTTCTTCCTCTTCCTCTTCTAGTTCCTGCCTCTTCCGAAGCCTCGTGTTGTAGATTTTTGATGGTACAGGCACGTTGCGCGGTCTCGCCTTCGCCTTCGCTTTGCTCGCGGGAGTTAGCACTGCCACCGGCGCTGCACCTGCCCCTCCCGAAGTCGGCGATACTGCTGGCGCCGCACGGAGTCCCCCCGCCCCCAACGGCGATCCCAACGAGTCTGCGCGTGGCTTTTGAACGACGCTTGCCTCCACACCTCCGCCTTCGCCCGGCCGGTGGTCCACGTTCAGTTTCAGGTGTCTGAACTTCGACATGTCGACTACCGACGACGAGGACCCAGCGCCAGACGAGTCCGCATTTGGATTTGGTGCAGCTGCGCTACCAGAGGCAGAAGCCGAGGCTGAAGGAGCACACTCATTCTCATTCTCCTCGCTGGTTTCGGGAACGCCGTACTGGTTGAGGCGCTCCTGCTTGCTGGTGGACGCCTTCGGCCCCTTCTTGATGACAAGACTTCCCGACACGACGACGTCGTTCGCTCCTGGAAGATCCACCGCGTCGACGCCCCCGGACAATTCGAATTCCGCCACGTGCCTTTTGTTCGGTCGCAGCTCCACGAGCTTTTGCTTTTTTGGCATGCCCAGATCGGGCGACTTTTCCCACCAACTGGACATGTCCAAGTTCCGGTCCTCGCGACTCCTCGGCGTGCTCTTCTTCTTCCTGTTCCCGGAATCCAGGACCTTGTCGGCGTCCTCCGGCTCTTCCACGCCGGCAACCGCGAGCCTCAACGTGAGTGCGTTTTTGGACGGGAGTGCGTCCTGGAGCACCTCCTGGGGTAGGCCAGGGGATAGAACGGGCTCCTCCTCGTCCTCGTCGTCCTCCTTGACCTTGTCCGGCACCAGCGCGACCGATGGCCCTGCCGCTTCGCGTTCCGACGCTCCTGCTGGACCTGGCGCTGCAGCAGGTGGGGGTGCCGATGCGGATGCGCGTGGGTCATAGTACCCAGTGCCAGAGTTGCGGCTTGCAGTCTCCACCTGCTCGACTGGTGCTTTTACAGGATCTGCAGCCGCATCAGGCTCGTCTGGTGCTCGAGCTCGCGGCTGCTCCGGCCTCGCCCTCGAAGGTACCTGTACATCGATTGTTCGAAACAATACAACGGCTTTTGCAGTACCACGCACAGGCAGAGGCACAGTGCGCGGATATCAAACAGAAACACTACGCGCATCTTGTACCTGCTTCTGTGGAATATGGAACGAATGATCAAAACAACAGCAACACGCTACATCATGTACATCGTACGACTAGGTCTACGTGTATGTAGATGTACAACTTCGATTCATAGTACATGCACAACAGCTACAGGCACAGGGGCTGCACGTGCACCTCCAGCTAGACCTCATACGTACTATCTATAAGTGTAAGTCTTCTTGTACAGTGGCTCACTGAGCCTCATTCTTGCTCCACATCACGGAAGATTGTGCCTGTCTGTGCACCTTCTCGGCGAGGAAAAAAGGATAAAAAACAGATAAAAATTTGGTATACTTAGATACAAGTACAGTTTCCGCGCGCGTAGACGTAGTGATTTCCGGTTTTTGAAGATCAAGATTTCTATTTTCTCCAGTAGTCGAAGATGGCCCAAGCATTTTGATGTCGTCGTCCTTCTCCTTCCTCGTCTCCGCGTCTGCCTCCACGTTCTTCCTCCCCTGCTTTGTATGGTCTTCTTTGTCTCGGTCTTCTTTGTCTCCAAGAGTCCGCGTTTCGCGGCTGTCATTCCGTGGCAGCAGAACGACCACCTCGCTCTTCTTCCGCCGGTGCTTGGCGGTTGTACTTTCTCCACGCTTACTCCCATTCCGGGGGTTTTCCGGCTCTCCTCGACCGCGGTTTTGATGGGCTCGAGGGCTCCCCCTCCCGCGGCTCCGGCTTCTATCAACGTCCCTGCTCCAGCTCCTATCGTTAGTCTTCGTCTTTTTGTGACGTCTTGTTCTGCGGCTGTCGCGGTCCCAGTCAACACGGTGGCAGTTGTCTTCGCGGCCGGAGCTGTTCGTCCTGTTGTGCCTCCGCCTGCGGCGGCGGCTTCGGCTTCTGCCGCGGCTATCACGACTTCGAGCGGAACTCTCGCGGCGACGATCGCGACGGCGCTCATCGCTGGAGCCACGCTCACTGTGGCGCCCGTCATCTCTCGTCGTCGCGGTCCTTGACTTGATGTACTCTTCCAAAAAAGTGCGGGAGGAAAATCCGCCCGGATCAACCTGTCTCGAAGAAAGCCGGCCCCCAGCTCGCCAATCTCTTTCTTTCGTCAACAACCCAGCACGTTCGTCGTGTCGCTGCCGAGGACCTGGAGACCGGCTGTCCTTGCCGTTGCCATCTTTACGGTGTCCAGCCTTCATCGCATTACCACTCACTCCAGCTGCAGTTTCACTTTCTCCTTCCGCCAACGGCTTCTTCCGGAGTGTCAGCGCAGCAAACAGCGCTTGTGCTTCGTCGTATCGGTTTAAAAGCCCCCCATAATCCTCAGCGCGCGCGTTGGAAGGTACGGATAAAAAGGCTTCTCTGCTCAGCGCGGTATCACCTTGGGACCTCTCGAGCTCAAACTCGTCCCTTACGAGAGGACCGTCGACACGACGACGTTGAGTAGGACGTCCGGAGTCTGCATTTTCGCGACAATCGCGCATGTTGTCTCGATGGTCGCCTACTTGCTGACGTTTGTAACTGTGGATTTTGCGCAGGCTGGTGCTGTCCTCCTCCCGTCTTGAGCCGTTCGCATGCGTGCCGTATTCGGCATGAGGCTGTCGGCTGGTGCTGCTGTGCCAGTCTTGCTCCGCCCACCACCCAGTCGCCTTTTCCCACCACGCTCCTTCGGGTTCGCGTTCGGCGCCAACGCTGCTGTTAGGAGGCCGAGATCTGCTCCGAACGTGGTAGCGGCCGCCGCCCCTCTGGTTCCGGGGGCGGTCAGTATCTGAGAGGTAGCCGTCTCTCTCTACTTCGCCGATCGACTCTCCGCCCATCATCATGCCCCGCTGGCTTTGACCCGTTGTGCGTGCATGCAGTGAGGCCTGGTAGCTGGGCTGATGCTGCCACGATCTGCTGCAAGCGCTGCGCCCGTGACCGACGACGTGGGATTCGTAAAGGCTGACTGGCGCTGACTCCTTGCCGTACAGAAGCGTGTGATGAGCTGTGAATCTCGTCTGCGAAGACCACTGCTCCTTCTGGGTTTCCAATAGCCGCGACGGAGCAAGCCACGGCTGACCCGCCGGCGTCCCTGTGATTGTGCCGTGGGTTGCTCTGCGGGTGAAGATCGTAGATTCCTCGCCGACAGGAGCAATCCCTTGCTCTTGTTCCTGGCCTTCAGTTGGGTGCGCGAGCCGAAAAGGTTCGTGGGTTCTCTTGGAGTAGAGCAGGTAATCGCGCTTGAGATGCTCCCGGTGATGCAACTCCAAGGCGTCGGAGCTGGTCTTGGGAGACGCTCCGCCGCGTGAACCTTGAGGCGGTACCATGATCGGGCCTCCTTCCACCGCTGCTCTCCGGCCGTTGTTTGCAATCCGCCGCTGCAGCATCCAGCGTAGGCAATCCAGCAGTGAGATATCGCGGACACCAAAGCCCTCTCGAAACATGATGTCAAGCAAGTCCGCAGGAAGGAGCCCGCGGAGCTTCATCATCTCAATGCGGAGAAGAAGAGTCTTGTCGTCGGCGCCAACAGGAAGGTAGTCGTCAAGCACGTTGTCGCCTCCGAGAGTCGTCGCTGCCCGTTCGTCCAGGAGAATTTTGTTGGTAGCTTCATCTGATGGCCGCTGCTCAACATCATCTGGTGCCAATTTATTGGAACAAGAGTCGCCATACTGTAGCCGCGCACCTGGTCGTGGTGCAGGAGAGGCCGAGGCCGAGCGGCTTCGACTTCTATCGCGTTTTATTGAAGTGTCTCGTTGTTCTGCACGCTGCTCGCGCGCCGTGCAGACCACGCCGCGCGGACTCCATGTCGTTTCGGCGACTCTGCGCCGCAGCTCCGCAAGGTCTCGCTGCATTTTTTCGAGCGTCGCTTTTGCCTGAAGAACGGCAGCGGCTTCAGTGCAGCTAGATGCAGCCTTGTCAGCGACAACGTCGGCGGGCTTCTTGCTTTCATCATCGTCAACAGCCATTTTGCCCCGTTTCGCTGGCTCGCCTGCTTCCTCTCCGTCCTCCATTTCCGCCGCCCCTGCATCCGGGTCGTTCCTGCTAGGTTGTGAAGAGGCGGAACTGCTCGACATCGACATCTTCTCAGACACTGGCGACAGCGGCACGTCCTCGACGGCAGACGCTGGAAGGCCCGAGCCCGAGGCGCCCTCGAGGACCATGTCGTCCATCACGACGTCTGCAGTTTCGTCCTCCCTGGCAACTTCAGGAGAAGCTCCTGGACCTGGCGGCGCCGGCGCGCGCACGGGTGCGGGTGGTGGAGCAGCAAGAGTAAGAGTTTCCCCGTTAATTACGCCCCCTCCTATTTCCGCCGGCGCCGGCGCGGCCCCGAGCACTCCATCTTCAGTGCCTCCGCCTCCCTCCTCAACTACTTGTTGCACCACATTTGCTGCATTCCCTGGCCCCGCGGCTAGCCGTATTTTTGAAGCGCCCTCTTCCAAATTCTCAACGATGGCAGCCTGCTTCGGAATATCCTCCTCCAGCATTTTGATTTCAGATTGGCACATCCTCAAGCGCTTTCGCACACCGATCAGCAAGTCCACATACGTCTCCAAGTCGGCGTCTACCTCCGCATCGTGCAGGCGAGAATGCGGATGATAAGCCCCGGGGCGGCTTTGCATATCATTTTTGCGGCGCTCCCGGTACCTGGCGATGCGATCTTCGATGGACCTCACTCCCTCAGGCTTTAGGACATAATGAAGATGCTGACTCTGGTGGTAGTCGCCTGGGGTTTGCTTCATCTCCGACGATGGAGGAGATACTTTGCTTTTATTTTGTTCGTCCACCACGGCCGCATCAGTATTTTTTTCTTCCTTTTCCACCGACGAGGTTGTGGACCCCGCGACAGCACCAGACTCGTCCTCTCTCCGCTTGTCCTTGGAGTCAAGCGCAGCGGCGCGATCAGTTCGTGAAGCTCCATGCTCAGGCGGGCCTGCTCCTGCAACGCGAGAATTACTGCCACCACGAAAAATCGTCACAAATTGCGTCAAACAGTCGATGGCGCGCCACTGGTCATCCGAAACCTCTTTGCGCAGTTCTTGCCACAACCGGAAGCGCTCGTGAGCACGCACGTCCTCCATCATATTTATCGGGTGCTCCGGAGAATTGCGCGGCGGGAGCTTTTCCTCGTCTTTCCACACTATCCTCCTCGCTCTTTCCGGTTGTTCCACGATTTCCAGCATCTTCCAGCCTCCTACTCCGACTCCCTGCGGCTCCAGCATTGGTTTCGCCCGTTCCTCCCACCAGGTGTCGTCATCCTCTAGCTTTGCCAGATCCCAACACAACTCGTGAACGCGGCGCCACTTCTGCTTCTCATAATCTTGGAAAAAGCGCTCAATCGGCAGATGCCGCCGCTTCAGCTCAATCTTCCGCTCGCCACCAACCAGGCTCTCGATTTTGTCGTCCAACGTACTCGCAATAGTCGTAGCCGTGGAGGGTTGAATTCCGACATTCTCGCCGTCCGACGAGGATCCGCCGTCCTTCTTGCTGTAGACAGGAACACCATCTTCTCGACCACCTCGGGAATACGTTAAAGCTGCTGCTGACGATACCTTCACATGATCTCCGTTACTTTTATTCATCATCCACATAGTCCTCGCCCCCAGGTCTATCTTTACAGGGTCGGTCTCCACCGGCATCTTCACGAGCGTGTCGTCGTCTTCGGGAAGCAAAGCTGCGCCCTCGTTTCCTTCTGTGGCCCGACCGCATTGTTCCTGGTCACAGACCAGCCCTAACGAGATTGCGGTCTTGGTTACAAAGGGGAACTTCGTCTCCAGGATTTCTCGCACGCTCATCGCCCGGAATCTTCCCTTATCGAAAGGATTGCGTGTGGTGAAATCGTGCGCCAAATTCATCGCGTGCTCGTGCAGTCGGTTGTCCCGGGCTTCAATATCCGCGTTATGCACGGTCGTGCGCAGTCCCCCTGGAATCGACTTGCACGTTTTTGGCAGCAACACGCCGATCACTTCCAGATCCAGACGGAAGTACTGCGTTTCCACCGTGTTTAGGCGAAAGTCCACGCGCGCACTGTCCTCCACTTGGTAGGTGGTCTTCCCTGGTTTGGTCAGAAACTGCTGGGCTTTGGATTTCACGAAATTTCTCGGGACCAGCCGCGCCGTCGGCACACGGGCCGAGGAAAACCGTTCCGCGTGAAGAATATTCGATTGGAAGTACTGCAGCTCCATGTACCGCTTGTACTCGAGGAGACTGCGCGATACCTTCCGAAAGTCCATCCCCAGTTCGTGCGCCGGCGGCATGGGCTCTAAAAAGTGGCGCGGCACGCGCTTTGACGAGGCACCAGATCGGAAACGCGACTGCTCGCGGCGATCATCGTCTACTCCCTCGTCTTCATCAAGCGTTGCAACGTCCCCAATCTTTATTGGCTGCGCCGCCGGGATGAGCGTGTTCGCTTTGGTGTTCCCCGACAGGCCCGTCTCCATCGTTTTCATCCGTTCCGTCCGCAGCTTGTCGTGCTCCTTGTCGAATTCGACCTTCGCGTGGACCGCCTGCCGCACCACGTGTTGCTGGATACGGCGCCCGTCTTCGCAGCCGTCGTCATCGACGATTGGCCGGTCGACGGCCAAGTCGGACTGAAACACGCCATTCTTCAGAAGCTCGCGGTACTTCAGCGAGTCGGGAACCGGGTCAACATCCGACCGGTCACGGAAGCGCTCACGCCGCGCCTCCTGGTAAACGAGAACCAAGTTTCTGGGCAAGGCGTTCGCCCACTCACGCATCGAAGGCGGCGAGCACATCTGGCTGGCTTGCTCCTTCGTTGCGTTTCGCGCATTCGTCTTGCTCTTGGGCTCGTAGTAGTAGCGATCGAACCACTCGTGGTAGAAAACTCTCCTCTTATCACGTCTTGCGCCCGATGATGTCGGGGCATTTCCACTAGCCGCTTGCTGCCTTTGTTCTTTCGATTCCATTCTGCCACCCTCCTCGCTCTCGTCGCGCGGCCCCACGTAGCTCTCATTTCGCAACTTTTTGTAAGCATCGAACGAAGTTTGTTCCTTGTTCTTTATTTGAGAATCGTCTTCATCCTGGTTTTCGTGGTTCCCCTGCCTGGAAACCGCGACCGTCGACGGGTCGAAGTCCGCCTTTCCGATGTCGACTCCTTCATACAGGGGGTGGTGGAACACGGTCGGATCCGGCAGTGCCCATGGGTGGCGTATTTGCGCGATTTCGAAGTCGAGTTCCTCCTTTTTCTCGCACACAGCCGCGTTCCCAGCCTGGAAGGTCTTATTTTCCCGCTCCACCTTGGCCTTTTGCGCCGCTTCGCGGTCCGCGCTGTTCAGCGGGCGGCCCATCTCCGCCGCCTCCTTTCTTTCCTCCGCTTCGTGCTTTTTGTTTTGCGTCCACCACGGCAATTCGCCGAAAACGCACTCCATGAGCACGAACCACAGACCCATGATGTCGTCGAGCGGAGTCTGGGGGTACCCGCGAAGCGCCTCGGCGGTCGCGTAGTAACTGGTGCCGCGAAAATTTGCCATGTTTGGTTTACTCGCGAAACGGCGACGAGAACCGTTCTCACGATCCGGGCTTCCACCGTTCTCTCGACGCCCGTGCGCGCGGCCAGCAGGAGCAGGAGCGCCGAGTAGACGCCTATTTTGAGCCGTTGCGGCGCCACTGCTTTCTGCGATTTCTCCTGATGGGGATGTCGGCTCCACAGTGCCCCCTCTCGCTGCACTTTTCACGCCTGTTGCCACCTCTCCGCCGCCCTCCAGCTCCCCGACGTCCGGTGGCGCGTACCTCGTGGCCAGCCCGAAGTCCACCAGCACCACCCGCAACAGGCCCCGCTCATCGATGCGCATCATCACGTTTTGCGGCTTCAAGTCTCGGTGAATCAGCCCGGCTCGGTGCACGTGTTCCAGCGCCTTCAGTGCCTCCCCCCCGACCCACGTACTCAGCGGCACAGAGAGCTTGCGGAGGATGTGGCGGAGGTAGCCGAGCTCGAACTCGCACAGCGACATCACGTAGAAGGCGGGGAGGGATTTGGCCCCATTTTGCTCGCCCCAGCCGTGCTTTCTTGCGTTGTTCTCGTCGAATCGCGGCATGAACCGGCCGCTAGAATACCGGGTCACGCGTTTCAGGTACTCGTATTCCTGCCGAAGACGCGAAAACTGCTTCCGATCCTCCTTGTCCAACTTCATGGCGAACGACTTGCGATTGGGATCCTGACGAAAAGGTGGGAAAGGGAATTCGAGTCCAGCGAGTCCTGAATTAGCAGAGAGGCACGCGGAAGAGGAAAACCTACTGACTTATTTCTTATTCTTTGGTGCCTACACTACTAACTTACGGCGCAATCGCGATCATCTACATCTTCCAATGAATTCATAAAACATCTGAACTACGACTACCAGGATTGGTATAGTACGCTAAAAATGCCACACCCACAGTCACGACCAACCCTCGACGACGTACTAGCACTCTGACTCTGTCTATCGGGTCTATGAATGTATGGTGGTTGCCGCTCAATTTCGAACAGCAACAGCAGAAGGCATTCGATGGTGTTTGATGGTAATGCTTCGTTCCCTATGTATCCCTGCTTACTCCTTGTCCTTCTCCTTAAAAAAAAAGAAGTTGAAGATGAAGTTTAGTTGTACTTCTTTGTCCTCCAGTTTCCAACAGCGGTAGACTGCTGCGAAGCCGCCGATGCCGATTTTTTCTTCGATTTTGTAGATTTGGCGCAGCTCTGCAGGAACTTCGGACTCCGGGTTGGTCGCGTTCAGCATCCACTGCTGGTATTTTTGTTCGGATCGCTTCAAGTATTCCTGCACGTGGATGTTCAGGACCCCAACTATTTTCTTGTCGTCGGCCGAAGTCGAAGGTCCTGTCTTAGCCTTGACCTTGCTACTAGCATGCCTCATCTGGATCTGGAGGTGCTTGTCATCGGTTCCGCCAACGTGTTGGCTTTCCCCCGTCTCCTTCAGCTTCAGGTTCGCCTGCTTGTTCTGGTCGTTGTTGTAGTTGTTCCCTGGATTAATTGAACTTTTGCTCTTCGCCGCCGCGTCCACCCCGCTAACGGCGTCCTTTCCCTCGGCCGTGCTTTTTGATTTTCCGGCCACTTCCTTTGCTGGGTTTTTGGCCTGCTCGATTATATCGACACTTCCCAACTGCGGTTCTTTCAAAGAGGAGTCCGTAACCGCATCTGTAGCAGAGGGGGCATCTGCTTGATCAGCCCGAACAGGAGCCGGGGCTGCGTTCGTGTTGGAGGTAGTTTGCGCGTTCAATAAAGCCGCCCCGCTCCCTAAAAGTGGACGCTGGAAGGAATCTACGTGCTGCTGCTGCAGCTCCGGTGCCGGATTGAAGGCGTCAAATCCGCTGCGAAGGGCGAATCTACTAGGTCGTTGAGCTGTTAATATAGTAGTTTGTGGCTGTGCGACCGCAGCCACGTTGCTTGCGTTCAGCAGGCCGCCGCCCGCATGATTCCACTTTCCACCTTTGCCTGCAACGGCGCTGCCTTTGTTCGTCAGAACGCTTTTTGAAGTAGCGGCAGCAGCAGCTCCTCTCGCGGCCCCCGCAGCTCCCCCCGCGCCGGTCCGGGCCTGCAAATTTTTCGCACCTCCCGCCCCTGCTGCTGTACTTCTACTTCCACTTCCTGCGGCGGCGCCCGACGCCGCTGTCGTGGCTCCCTTCTTGCCGTCGGCCGCTTTCGGTTTTGCAGCCCGGACCCCCACACTCGCAACAGATCCGCCCGGCCGCGCCGCACCAGGCGGCGGCGGG